>JPJZ01001065.1:0-59776 GCA_000750815.1 Pseudogymnoascus sp. VKM F-4516 (FW-969) | reverse complement strand
TCATACGGCAGCCGTGCGCGTGCGTCGCATGCGTGTCTATTATGTGTTTGGATCTACAAAACCTTTACGGAAACCAAGACATCTTGGGACCGATAGACACACAGACACCCTGAGAATGCGCTATCGCGCGCGCCGCAGCCGTGTAAGCGCCCGACCAGGGTGGTGAACAGGGGTGTTGATTCGCGGGGCGCAGCGCCGCATGCAGTGGGATGTGAGATGGAGGAGGTGGCTTTTTTTAGGAAGCAGCTTTCACATCTTACTGTCTCTCTTTTTCTCTCTGTCTGTCTGGCGCGCATCACAAAGTGTCCTCTTCCTAGCATCAATTGTGTGATACAGCTCTTTATGCCCAAAAGCGGACGTTGCGCACGTAGTAGTCCCCCAAGGTGTCGTATCGCGCCAGCGTGGCGCAGGGGGGGAGGGGGGGATGTGGACCCGAGTGAAGCGCGGTGAGCGCGGTGCGGTGCGGTGCTAAGTTTAGCTCGCTATCTATCGACCTCCTCCAGGCACCAGCTCGCGTCCTCCTCCCCGTTTGGGCTCGCAACTCTCGCCCTTCCCGTCCTGGCAGCACCTCCGTGGGCCCTCCCCCTCCGTCTATGCAGGCACATATCTCCACTCCCGCTTGGCCCCTCGCCCCATATGAGCAGAGTGGTGGAGGAGTAGAGGGGCAGAGGGGCATAAGAGCACAAGCACAAGAGCACGTCTCACGGCCGGCGAAGTTGATATCCCCGAGCAGGATTCCCGGGTGGCTGATGCCGGGGGGAGGGGGATCCGCAGCGGGACGAGGCGGGGTGTCGTGCTTACACCCGGTACTGTGCCGGGTTGGGGGCTTTGTTGGGTGAAGAGAGAGCATAAATTAAGGTGTGTGGGGTGGAGAGCGGTGTTGGTGTTGGTGATTTGTTGGTTCCCCCCCTCTGTTGTTGTGCCCGCCGCTGAAGGATTTCTGAGCGGGGTGAGAGAGGGGAGGCCTGGCCGCACTTGCTTACTGGCGGGTCGGGCAGTGCGGTGCGGAACGGTGCGGTGAGAAACGGTGCGGTGTGGAGCTCTACGATAAGGACTATTCCCCTCGTGACGGATAGAGGCTTGCGGAGGAAGCTGGGCGAGGGGTTGGGAAGTGGAGACGGAGACGGAGAAACACGAGGAAAGAACACGAAAGAAGGATTTGAGACCGAGGTTCATGATACGAACGATATGTTCATTTGACGTATATCTGTCTGTATGCGCGTGATGATTTCCCATTTCCATATTCCTTGTGCAACGCAACGCCTTGAAGCCGAAGCCTGATATGCCCGGTATGCTCACTTTATCCCAGTATGCTCACTATGTATGCCCGCCATGCGATTACATGCAACCTTTCCCCAACCAGTACCATCCCCCAAATCCTCCTTTCAAAATCCCCTCTTCCCTCTTAGATTCCCATAGCTACTACCCCTCTACCTACGTCCTCACCAACCCCTTCGCAAGCAGCAAGTTCTCCTGCGAAAAAATCCTCTGCCAAACCTCTAACCACTTCGCCAGCCCCTCAGGCATAGGCTTCCCCGGGTTCTTGAAGCTGCGTGTCATGATCTCGCGCAGGCGTGCGCGCAGAGTTCGCAGCACGACCATTGTCTTCCAGTCCGAGACGGCGAAGCGGGCGCGGTTGCCGTCCAGGATCAGCACGCCGGCGTAGAAGTCGCAGCGCACATCTCCGCAGAGGAGTGCGATGGCGAAATCAGTCACGGCAGTGGTTTCATGGGCGTTGTAGAATCTGCCGAAGAGGTGAAGGTTAGTATGGCTCTTTTGGGGGAAGGGGGGAATAGGTAGGTAGGTTGCGGGAACTTACTGCTTGGCTTGCATGATGTGGTAGTAGGAGAGCCAGTTGATCTCATGGTGGCCTTTGTTGACGGACGTGGGGTGCAGGGATATGGATTGGTTGTTGGCGACGTTGCGGAAGCCCTTGCCGTCGCGGACGAGTAGCTTTGGGTACAGCGCCCAGGCGATTACGGATTGCGTAATCAGGTCGTTCTCGCTATTGACGTTGGCGCGCTGCGGGAGCTCAAAGAAGTCGTGGCGTCGGCTCGAGTACCTGTTTCGCTTGATGTGGGCGCGTTCGCGCTCCGTCAGGGGCAGGAATCCAGAATCGACCAGTGAGACGGTCAGTTGGCCTTTGAGATCTTCGATGTTGGAGAGAGTTTGGGGGCTTAGGAAGTTCTTGCGGCAGAACTGGTACTCGGATCCCGTGGTGTTGCACACGCGCTTCCAGGCCAGGTATGCGTTGTAGTTTGTCAGCAGGTCACTGTCGCCGCGGCGGAAGGCGAGCCTGACTGTATCTGCTTGTTGGCGTGCACCGAATGGGGCCTGGAATGGCGACTTTGAAGACAGGATTGCAGCGACGGTGATCGTCGCATCTAGGCACTTGAATATACTTCCCAGCAGGATTAATTTTCCCAGGAATACATCAAGTGGTAGGCGCGATAGTTGTATTCCTAGAGGTGTGAGCTCTTCGGCGGCGGTGAGTGCCCTGACATCGATGAGTGCATCGACGGCTCGTCGAATGTTCTTTGCCGACGGGGGATCAAGCGCTTGACCCAGAGTCTCCTCGATGCCTCCGAGCTTGCAGGTCTTGACTCGTATTGCCAAGTCTTGCAGCGACAGCCGCAGTAGCTCAGGAGTTTGCTGATCAGACATGAGCTCATCGTGCCTATACTTCGTGAACAGATGGAAACACAGCCCTTCCTGCACACGACCGGCTCTTCCACGTCGTTGTTTGGCGTTGGCTCGTGAAATAAATGTCTCCAGGAGTCTCGAGAGCTGTCGTCGCTCGTCGAACCTCATTTCTCTGTGCTTTCCGGCGTCGATTACGCAAGTAACATCCGGGATTGTGATACCGGTTTCGGCAATATTAGTAGCTAGCACAATCTTCCGAGTGCCGGGTGGAGGCACCAAAAACGCTGCTTCTTGGTCCTCACTCGCGATAGATGAATGTAGCGGGTAAACATACCAATCCGTTCGGAATGCAGGGTTTCCAAGCAGTATATCATTCAACTGGCGGATCTCCCCAATACCCGGTAGGAATACCAAAATAGCCTTGCTGAAGGGAACATACCGCTCATCGGTAGCGATCTTGGCTATTAGTTGTGCCACCAACTCAAAATCAATCCGGTACTCATCCATTTGTAAGATGGTGTTTCGAGTCTTGGCGCTGTAACCACGCAGCAACTTCGTGTTCTCTGCCTTTGTCTTTTCGCTGGTTGGTGCATCTTCCAATTCAGCATCGTCGTCTAAATCAGTATATCTCTTATTTTGCGAACCATTATCCAAAGAATAGCCGGTAAGCTCTACGGCATCCTCGAGGTAGCATGAAGTAACCGGGAAGGTCCTTCCAGGAACTTGCAGAACTGGAGCGCCGTCCAGATACTTCGAAAACCTGTCGGCATCGACAGTAGCGGACATCAAGACAACCTTGAGGTCTGGTCTCCGGGCCATCAGCTTCCGCAGGATTATCAGCAAAAAGTCGCTGTCGATAGTTCTTTCGTGCACTTCATCCAAAACTATGTGTGTGATTTCTTTGAGGTCGTTGGAGCTTTCCAACATGCGCATAACAATTCCAGTGGTGGCGTATACCACGCGGGTGTCCCGAGATGTGTTGGTTTCAAGACGGATTGCATATCCGATCAAAGACCTCGGCGTTCCAACATCCCCCTTACGTTCTCCAAGCTCCTCGCTCACACGCTTTGCAAGAGATATCGCAGAAATTCTGCGTGGTTCTGTGCAGTACAGCTTGCACGGCTTACCTTGTGAAAGCTGGTGTTCCAGAATAAATGCCGGCACTTGGGTGCTCTTACCACAACCCGTTTCTCCACAAATAATGACTACTTGCTCCCGATCAATTGTACGAAGAACCTCCTCTTTGTAGCCCCACATAGGCAACTGCATTCGAGACTGCTTCATTGTCTGGTATGACTGTGTGTTGCTTTTATCATGCCATATTCTCTTGAGGGTCTCGGGGGAGACACCAGTGCTACCTGGCGTCTCTGTCCCGGACTCGTCGCTGGTGTCATTTGGAGTTAATAAGGCGCGGCGTCTAAAGCTAGTCGTCAGCACGACACCATCTTCCTCTTCCCTATCTCTCTTCTGCCTGATAATATCCCTAAAGCCGCGAATAGCTTCCCGATCGAGCGCATCTGCCTTTTCTTTCCTTGCAACAGCAAACTCCATCCATAGCTCACGCCATACCGGGGGGAGTCGCAAGAAGACTTTCTCTTCTCTTACTGAAGTGCTGAAAATGAGGAACAGGGCCACGGTTGCAGCATAGGATTCTGACTGGGCCTTATCGGGAGTAGATATGGTGGTCATTGTAATTGTGATTGACTTCGGTGAGCATATGCAATCAATCTCGGGAAAATCCGAGGTCGGCGACGGGACGTCTTGAGCCTTGGACCAATTTACCCTTACTGAATGACGGTTGGAGAAGCTGGTTTTCGAGACAAGCGTGTAAGCTATCTTCACGGAAGAATCTCTAGCACGACAAGCCTCTTCTAGAACCCTTCTAGGGCTTATGCCTGTCGATTTTCCAAAATCACGAAGAGTGATCTTGCCGCCATTGGTCTCGTTGATAACCACAGTGCTCTTCCCCGTGACCGGGTCAACTTCAGTAACGGGTAGGTTTGCAAACAGGTCAGCAATGGCACCGTCGTCATCGCTCGACTCATCAAGTAGGTCTGCTCCCATTTGTGCTGCTGCGCGCATAATTTCATCGTCAGAGTCATCATCGCTGGACTCAGCAGGGTGTGGGATCCGTGGGGGAGGGCCACCAGATAACTCCTGTCTTTTCGCCGCGGCTTCTTTCTCAAGAGTAATCTTCCGCTTTTGCCACTCCTGCTCGGCCTCGTACCGATCAAAAAGAACGTCGGATTCAATTTTCGCCAGTTTCCTTTGTAGCTTCGCCATCTCCGGGTCTTGAGGGGCTTGGTTGCCTTTATTTTTCTTGCCATTGCCGGCTCCACGCTGAGCTGCAGCTTGTGGCGAGTTTTTCGGAGGCTGGAGATGAAATAGTTTTGTCTTTGCTTCTAGATATTCTGGGAGTAGTTCGTCTGCATCTATATCACTCTCGTACTCGACAACTGCGGGTTTCGCGGGCCGCGTGGCCAATTTCTTTGCAGGTTGCTCTGCGATGCTATCTTTCGAGTCTACATGGCGTATATCTGCTTCTATCTGCCGTGGTGTGGTCATTCCTGAAGCCGTCGGTGTGCCAGCTGGGGAGTCTGATTGCCAACCGGTTAGCCAACTAAACCAACATATGATTCGCCATTATAAGGACCTACCCATGTGTAACTTCAGCGGCAGCAGGGATTTTGTTTGCCAATTATCATAGTCTGGCAACTCGTCTCGAGAGCATTCACGTGCCATCCACTGGAGAGATTCTTCAAGGCCCCAGATCGAATCTTTATTTCCGCTGACCATCTTGTCGGATATGCTTAATATGTATGTGAGAGCCATGCGGACCCTGTCGTCAGGGAAGCCTGCACCGGCCAGGGCTTGCTGTAGGGTCCATAATTTTATGGTTAAATCCTCCTCTGTGAGCGGCTTCAACGTTGCAGCGGCGTCTGTTGTGCTCGGGCCCGAGGCTCGATGATCCGCAGTAACTATATCCAATATCTCGTCCATTAAATCTGGAGGAAGCCATTTTCGTGTATTCAAAAAGTCCGCTTGGCCTCGAAGTAGGCGTCGATCTGTCTGGAGCCGGGTTACCTGGCGAGCAGCATCCCGTTTAGCTTTTTGAGAGTGCTTTTCGACCAGCACTTGGAGATCTGATTCTTCAAGTTGTTTCTCAAATTCTTCGGGAGTTAACTGCGTATCTGTATTGCCGGTTGTTGTGGACGCTGGCAAGCTTTCCGTCGTTGTCTCATCCTTCCGTTGCTCTGATTCATTGTCTGGGCTTTCGTCTGAAGGTGTGGTTTCAGCAACTTCAATTCTCACCTTTGATGCCACTGACGTCGTGGCAAAGCCACGGGCAGGGTTTGAAGCTGGCTTCTTTTTCTTTTTAGCTCCCGCCATAGTATTATAATGTGTCGGCGTTCTATTGAAAAAAATGGCGGGGGGTCACCGCGTAAATAAAGTTGAATGACGCGGGGGTGCCAATACTTAGTAACTCCGGGTGAACTTTAATCCTTTGTTCAGTGTCCCTGGCGACCAAAACTTCCAACGTCCAGTGAGAACTATCTCGTCTCAGTAATCCGCTCCATTGCTGTGAAACTGCAAAATGGTAGGGGCAGATCTGAAAGATGTAAGAGGAATGGATCTCGAGGCCAGCAGAAAAGCGCTCTCCTCCTCCTCGACCGCGACCCGCACAGCACATCTTCACAGTATTGATGAACGACTCTCAAGCAAAGGTCCGTGGCAGGATGAACCCATTCAATAAGCATACTAACCTCTACTCTCTATAGAAATTGAGCAGTCGTCGTATCCAACTCTACTGGAACTTATTTTCACCACATATTCTTTCTACCAGGACCGAAGCTCGAGGCGCCACGTTGAACAATGTCTACGAACAATATTCCAAGCAGGCGCACACCCAGACCTTCTCTCTCCCTTTATCAAATCTTTACATGCCGAGGCATCGAAAACGAACATAGCAGCTAGCAACCCATTTGTCTTAACTGAATGGTTCAGCATACTTATTCAGGAGTGCAGCGGTACTCCATATTGGGGAATCTGGGGACAAGAGCTAGTTGCAAGTGACGCAAAAGTTCTAGAGCAGTGCCAAAAGACAAGTACAAAGCCCAATATTAGGCACTCTGCTCTCGTTGTGACCAGGCGAGCGTTTCGAAAAGTTGTTTCTTGCCAGGATTCGGCAGAGGCCTCAATTAGTGATGCGATTGAAGGACTGAGTGCGAAAGCTTCCCAGCCAAATGCACGTAATGCCATCATGCTTGGCGTCATCGCCGGGGTCTGCTCGAGAAAACCAGAAGCAAAAACCACTCTTGAAAGTAAGAAGGCAAGCTACTACAACTTCTACACAAGAGAGATTATTGGATCTCGGACGCCCGTGCCAGCACATATTGCAAATGGACTTTATGATTTCTTCCTGGATTTTACCAGTGCAGAGGAATTGGCAAAGCACGTAGCACCGTTCTTAGAGAAAGCCTTACTTAGGGCCCCCGAGATTGTCCTGGATGATCTCATTACGCCGCTGGTCGAATCGCTGCCTGAGAGCATCGACCTTTCAAAGATTCTACAGGATAACCTCTTGAAACCATTACTATCAAACCTTAAGTCGACAAATGCAACCATTCGAAACGGTGCGCATACCGCTTTTAGAGTCACCATACCTCGTTGCCACGACGATGCTGCACTCAGCGTTATCACAAACGAGATATTACTTCCTTTAAAGTCTGGGAAGCTTCCGGCTGCAGATCATCGCATCCTGCATTCGGAAATCCTAAAGGTTTTACCGATAACTGAAAGCCTTGTGGAAAAGGTCCTGCCAGCGGTGTCTGCGGTTGCTGGAAAAGAACCGAATGAAAGCGCGCTGAGCGCGGAGACATCGGTCTTGTCCCTTTACACATCATGGTCGTTGGCCAATGGGGTAGCACTGCCCAAGGTGGTACTTGAAACATTCAGCAAGGGTTTATCAGACAAGAAAGCGCCGCTACGAAAGCTGTGGACGCTTCGACTAGGTGATATTTTGTGGGCACAAGGGGAAAATAAGAATGTTATAGAGCTCGCCGAAGCCACTATTCCGAGCCTAATTAAGCTCTTCGACGAGGTTGCTTCAAATCCAATTGCTGCAGGCCAATCAGGAGTTGTTGTTGGCGGTTATGTTTTAACAGCTCTAGCAGCAGCCAGGCTCCCTTCTTTGGAAAGTTCGAAGGTTAACGATGCCATCAAAAAGGCAAAGGTTATTCAACAGGCTCTGGCGTTTGAGCCCAAATCGTCATTCTTACTCAATCACCGAGTCTACAGTAAAGTAACCAACGATGAGGACCGCCTCTGGCTTATTCGCGCCCTTTCAGCTACAGTTGATGAAGCTTCTGTGTCTGGCCCAAATTCTGCGACAGCCATTGCATGGTCACAGGGGGTAATATCCTGTATTTGCTCCGCAAACGTTCCACCAGCTACGAGACGACAGTGTATTGAGGAGCTGTCGAAAACGTACGCACGACTCCCCCAAGAGACATCATTAATGATTGTCGCAGGCCTGTGGAATTGGGTTCGCGATGTTGAAGCTGGAGAAAAGGACTGTGCCGCAGCAGCCTCCAAGTCCGACAAGGCCAATCTACACTTCATCGCAAAGGCTATCTGCCTGTCCGCTGCTGATGCATCCAAGTTCGGCTTCGAGATAGACCAGTCTGTAAAAGAGAAGCAAATGGTAAAGATGTTGGTTATTGCTCGCCCGGAGCTACTTCCCGGAATTCAGTGGATTGAGCTTTGCCTCAGAGTTGGCGTGGATCCCGGGCAACTTTGTAGAGAGTATAATGATGCCATCATTGAGCAAGTCTTGGAAATTACAGACTTCAAAGAGGTATGTTCGGCCTCTATCCAACAAGACACCACTAACTTTGTTTTGCAGACTACAGATCAGACTCAATACACTATCAAAAGTGCAGCTTTCAATGCCGCGGCCGAACTGGCCTTTGTGGCGCCCGACGTTATGACATCCCGGATAGTCGATCTGTTTCAGCACGATCTCGATCCTAAACAGATGGATGATATTGGTCCTACAGAAGCCGCAATATTCCGAACCCCCGAAGGCACTTTATTCGTTGACGTACTGGCTAAGAAGTCACAGGACTACGTGCCTAACAAGAATACAAAGGACTACGACACGATGAAATGGGAGGAAGAGCTGCGTACCCAGCTAGCCCAGAAGAAGGGCCAACAGAAGAAACTGACCCCCGAAGAAAACGCAAAGATCAATGCACAGCTCAAGAAGGAATCTACGATACGCCTGCAAGTTAGGAAATTGGAGGCTCAACTAGTGCGGGGAATTGGCATTATCAAAAGTCTTGCTGTTGGCCCCCCAACTGAAGCTCAACTATGGATGAGCCCAGCCGTCACCTCTCTGATCGACATAATCAATGCTGGAGCTGGCCTTGTTACTGGCAATGCAGCTGCTGAGGCATATAGGCTTTTGTCAGAGAGAGTTGTTACCCGTATCGGACCAGTCCGCCCATTCATCGGAATTGCAACCCTGAGAGCATTAGGCATCACCCACCTACCTGAAGAGCTTACCCAGGAACCCCTAGGGGAGCTCATCACCAGAGTTCTGTATCGCTTACGATTTTCTGGCGAACAGCGGCCTTTTGATACAGTTTCATTGACTTACATGTTACCTTTGATATTCCTTGTGTTGCGCAATGGTGGATTTGGCACGCAGGAAGATTCTGAGGCCCAAGTAGTACTTGCCATCGATTTCCTCAAGTTTCACACCGATGCCTGCTCGGATTCTATAGTGCCACGTCGCGAGGTTCTATCTGTTTTAATTGAATCGATGCAAGCCTACAACCAGCACTACAAGGCTATCAAGGAATGCCTGGCTGATCTATGCCGCTCGGTTGCTCCTACTATCAACGAAGATGAAATTGCAACACTTGTCCGGGGAGCCATTGTGCCTCAAACTTCGGTTAGAACATCGGTTTTGCAATCTATCAGCGCCGAAATTGATCTCAGCGACATGGACTTCTCAGAGGAGATTTGGCTTGCATGCCATGACGATATCGAGGGCAACGTTGACCTTGCGCACGAAATATGGGAGGAGAGCGGGTTTGAGGTTTCGCGTGATGCTGTCTTTACAGTTTTACCATATCTCGAAAGAGAAGACAAGCAGCTTCGTCGAGCAGCCGCTAAGGCTCTTGCCGGGGCAGTAAAGCTACACCCCGAGTTAATCACAGAGATTCTCGCGCGCCTTGAATCCTCGTATATTGAGCTAGCCAAACCGAAGGTGCCGCAACTCGATGAATATGGGATGCCTAGAAAGATGGATATGAGAGACCCTTGGGAAGCCAGAAATGGCATCGCACTTGCCTTCAGAGAGCTATCAGTTGTCTTTAAAGAGGAATTGCTAGATTCATTCTTGAAGTTCCTCATTGAGCGCGGACCACTCGGTGATAAGAGCCCCCATGTCCGAGAGGAAATGATCGAGGCCGCGAGAGCCATCATTGCATTGCATGCGAAAAACAAGGTCGAAGCCTTGATGAAGACTTTCGAAGAGACTCTTGAGGGCCCAGACAAAGGCTCGGATTTCAGCGACAGAGTGAACGAAGCGGTCATTATCTTGTATGGTGCGCTCGCGAGACACCTAAACCCAGGCGATTCGCGCATTCCTAAGGTTGTGGCAAGGCTTCTTGCCACTCTTAGCACCCCCTCCGAGACGGTACAATATGCCGTTGCTCTTTGCCTTCCAGATCTGGTCCGGGCCTCTCGCGACGAGATCCCAGACTACACGCAGAAGATCATGGACCAGCTACTCAGCGGTAGCACATATGCTTCACGTCGTGGTGCTGCATATGGTCTTGCAGGCCTAATCCAAGGTACCGGCATCGTTGCGCTTAGAGAGTATCGCATAATGCTCACCCTTAGGAGCGCCATTGACAATAAGAAAGACGCCAAGCACCGCGAAGGAGCCCTCCTGGCGTATGAGCTTCTCTCGACGATCTTGGGCCGTATTTTTGAGCCATATGTCATTCAGATTGTCCCCCAGTTACTCTCCAGCTTCGGAGATTCCAGTGCCGACATTCGAGACGGATGCCTGGCGGCAGCCAAAACGTGTTTCGCTAGTTTGAGTTCGTATGGTGTCAAGAAGATCCTTCCCACGCTTTTGGATGGTCTTGATGACCAGCAGTGGAGAAGCAAGAAAGGAGCCTGCGACCTTCTCGGTGCCATGGCCTACCTCGATCCTCAGCAGCTTGCCCAAAGCTTGCCGAAGATTATTCCCCCGCTTACTGGTGTTCTAAATGACAGTCACAAAGAAGTGCGCCTGGCTGCCAATCGCAGTCTGAAGCGCTTTGGAGAAGTCATCAGCAACCCCGAGATTAAGGGTCTTGTAGGCATACTCCTTAAAGCATTGAGCGATCCTACAAAGTACACGGATGATGCACTTGATGCACTGATCAAGGTTTCATTCGTCCATTATCTCGATGCACCTTCTCTCGCACTTGTTGTTCGCATTCTGGAGAGAGGCTTGGGTGATCGATCTGGAACAAAGAGGAAGTCAGCACAGGTTATTGGAAGTCTTGCACACCTGACAGAGCGCAAAGATCTCATCTCTCATCTTCCGATCTTGGTTGCTGGCCTAAAGATTGCTGCCGTGGATCCCGTGCCCACCACCAGGGCGACAGCATCCAAGGCTCTCGGTTCACTTATCGAGAAGTTGGGAGAAGATGCTCTTCCAGATCTTATTCCAGGGCTCATGCAAACCCTCAAGGCCGACACTGGAGCAGGCGACCGTCTTGGATCGGCACAAGCTCTCAGCGAAGTCCTCGCAGGCCTTGGCACGACCCGCCTCGAAGAGACACTACCCACAATCTTACAAAACGTCTCATCATCGAAAGCTTCCGTTCGCGAAGGTTTCATGTCTCTTTTCATATTCTTGCCCGTCTGCTTTGGCAACAGTTTCGCAAATTACCTCAGCAAGATCATTCCTCCTATTCTTACTGGTCTTGCGGATGAGGTTGAATCGATCCGCGATACTTCTCTCAGAGCTGCCCGCCTCCTTGTCAAGAATTTCGCTACCAAGGCCATCGACCTCCTTCTTCCAGAGCTTGAGCGTGGCTTGGGAGACGATAGCTACAGGATCCGTCTCAGCTCCGTTGAGCTGGTTGGGGATCTTCTTTTCAACCTTACTGGCATCAGTAACGTGGATGAGGATGAGGTTGAAGAGGGCGCCAAGGAAGCCGGAGCATCTTTGTTGGAGATTCTCGGCGAAGAGAAGCGAAACAAGGTTCTCTCTGAGCTATACATCTGTCGCTGCGATACTGCCGGCCAGGTCAGAACTGCGGCTGTCAACGTATGGAAGGCTCTTGTGGCCAGTCCAAGGGTTCTCAAGGACTTGGTTCCCACACTTAGCCAGCTTATTATCCAACGCCTTGGATCCACAAACGCCGAACAGAAACTCATTGCTGGCAACGCCCTGGGTGAACTTATCCGTAAGGCTGGTGATGGGGTGCTCTCCACCTTGCTACCTACTCTTGAGGAAGGTCTCCGAACTTCTACAGATGTCGATGCTAGACAGGGTATCTGCATTGCTCTTCGCGAGCTGATTTCATCTGCATCTGAAGATGGATTAGAGGACCATGAGAAGACACTGATATCTGTTGTTCGCGTTGCTCTTATTGATTCGGACGAAGAGGTCAGAGAAGCCGCAGCTGATGCATTCGACTCTATGCAGAATATGTTTGGCAAGCGCGCCGTGGACCAAGTCTTGCCATATCTCCTCAACCTCCTCAGAACTGAGGGTGAGGCCGATAATGCACTGTCTGCACTTCTGACTTTACTGACGGAAACCACTCGCTCCAATATCATTCTTCCGAACCTCCTTCCAACCCTTACTGCCTCGCCAATCAACTCATTCAATGCAAGGGCCCTGGCTTCGCTTTCAACTGTGGCCGGTGGAGCTATGACAAGGCGCCTTTCGACTGTTATCAACGCGCTGATGGACAACATTATAGTATGCAAGGACGAGGAGCTCCGTGCAGATCTCGAGTCATCGCTGGATACTGTGCTCCTTTCCATCGACGAGTACGATGGTCTCAATACCACCATGAGCATACTGTTTGGCCTTGTCAAGCACGATGACCACCGCAAGCGCGCTACTGCCGGCTATCGCCTTGCCAACTTCTTTGCGAATACCGATGTTGATTACAGCCGCTACAACCAGGATATCATCAGGAACCTGTTGATTTCATTTGACGATACCGATCTGGAAGTGACGAAGGGTGCATGGGCTGCCCTGAATGAATTCACCAAGCATGTAAGCAAGGTTGAAATGGAAGCTTTGGTCTACTCCACCAGACAAGCTCTTCAACGAGTTGGCGTACCCGGGACCGACTTGCCAGGGTTCTCTTTGCCAAAGGGAATTAATGCCATCCTTCCGATCTTCTTACAGGGTCTCATGAATGGCACGTCCGACCAGAAGACGCAGGCCGCCTTAGCCATCTCTGACATACTGGACAGAACTAACCCTGAATCTCTCAAGCCATTCGTCACAGCCATCACTGGACCTCTCATTCGAATTGTATCAGAAAAGTCCACCGACGTCAGAGCTGCCATTCTCCTGACCTTGAACAACCTGCTCGAAAAGATCCCAGCTTTCTTAAAGCCTTTCCTTCCTCAGTTACAGAGGACGTTTGCCAAATCTCTCGCGGACACATCTAGCGAAGTCCTGAGAACTCGAGCTGCCAAAGCACTTGGAACTTTGATCACCCTAACTCCTCGCATAGACCCTCTGGTGGCTGAGTTGGTGACAGGATGCAAGACCTCCGATGCCGGCGTTAGGAACGCCATGCTGAAAGCCTTATACGAGGTTGTTAGCAAGGCCGGAAGTAACATGAGCGAGTCCTCCCGCTCTGCCGTGCTAGGCTTAATTGACACAGATGCCGAGGACAAGGATGCCACCATGGTGATCACAAATGCAAGGCTGCTTGGTGCACTGATCAAGAATGTGTCGGAGGATGACGCCGCAAGCCTAATCAAGAACCGTGTCATGACAACTCACTTTACCCACGCTTCTATTCTGGCGCTCAACTCGGTTCTACTACAGGCACCTCAATCATTAACAGAGTCATCATTCGCAGAGGACTTGCCGTCTGTGATCTGCAAAGGCATAGATAGCAAAGACGTAAGTAGTCCCCACCCGTATCAGAGACCATTACTAACTTAATTAGCCTTTCATTTCCGACAACTCTGTGTTGGCAGCTGGAAAATATCTCCTGGCGGAAAGCCCGAAATCCTTTGAAGCCAGGAAGCAAATTTTCGAAGCACTGGCTGCGTCAATCCCGACAGGAAAGCCATCAGATACGCGAAGGCTGGCATTGGTTGTCGTTCGCACTGCTTGCCGGCACCACATGGAGCATGTAAGGCCGCACCTCGCATTGTTGGCTGCACCAATTTTTGCCAGTGTCCGAGACACCGTCCTCCCGATCAAGCTATCAGCTGAAGCCGCCTTCATGGCACTCTTTGATGTCGTTGATGAGGAAGGAAAGGTGTTCGATAAGTTCATTGCAAGTCAAACGGAGATGGCACCGGTCTCAAAGAGATCTATGCAAGATTACTTCAAGCGCGTTGCATTACGTCTGGGTGCTCAGGCAAGAGAAAGGAGGGATGCTGAGGGTGGTCAGGGGGGTCTTGGCCTTTCCAACGATGAAGTTGACGACGAACGCGAAATCTGGAGCGTAGGCAAGGTTGACCTGGGAGAGACTTCAAGTGATGACTGATGTATCAGAAATATATAATTCTGTAATGCACGGCGCTCTTGATATTAGGGAGAAACCAGAAGAGTAGGATCTGGTTTGCAGTGGTAGTCACGATAAATAAAAATGTATATATGGGCATAGCCAATGATGTTTGACCATGAATTTCGTGCTACTCTCAATCTTTGCTTCTTAACTTCTACCTAATTATACATGCATTAATAACTGCAAAACACTCGGTCACTCGTAAGTGATTCCCGTGACAAGGTCGCTGGTCGCGTGGTTGATTCTGAGGGGTTCTTTTAATTCCTTATCTTATCTTATCAAGGGTGAGGGCTAACCCTCCAATTCTCTTCAAATTTCGGTGGTTAATCCCCGAAGAAGCTTAGCGGGCTGCCACAAGCGAAAGCCGCCATCTTTGAATTCCATTCCGACAAAGTACAGAGACGAGGTCGAGAGAATTCACGACAACCATCGACAACCAACGGAATCCATCAGGAAAGACAAGATGTACGTGTGCGAAAATACTTCATGAGGGAATACCTTGAGATGCCCCATCCGGAGACATTAGTTACGACAGAGTGGGAGCACTCACGATTGATGGAGTCATCGATATGGAGATCCCACTCGTCAAAACTATCCACGACGGAGTCGACCAAGACGCTTGGGAAAATGTGTCCAGCAGAAGCTTCTGAGCAGCATAACTAACAGGTTATCTTTAGGGTTAACCTTCGTACCCAGAAGCGCCTCGCGGCGGCCGTTGTGGGATGCGGACAGCGCAAGATCTGGCTCGACCCGAATGAGGTCTCCGAGATCTCCAACGCCAACTCCCGCCAGACCATCCGCAAGCTCGTTGCTGATGGCCTCATCATCCGCAAGCCAGTCACCATGCACTCGAGGGCACGCGCGAGAGACCACACCGATGCGAAGAGACTCGGTAGACACAAGGGTTTCGGTAAGCGTAAGGGTACCGCAGATGCTCGTATGCCAAGGTATGCCATATAACTCCGATCATGCGCAATAGAGTGCGAAATACTATGGAATGGACACTGACAACCACCATAGCCAAGTCGTTTGGATGCGCAGACTCCGCGTTCTCCGCCGCCTTCTCGTCAAGTACCGTGCCAGCGGCAAGATCGACAAGCACCTTTACCACGAGCTTTACCACCTGAGCAAGGGTAACACCTTCAAGCACAAGCGCGCACTGGTTGAGCACGTACGTTATACGCCGACACGATTTGCAACATCTAAGCTAACAATACCCAGATCCACAAGGCCAAGGCTGAGGCCGCCCGTGAGAGGACTATCAAGGAGGAGATGGACGGCCGTCGTGCCAAGACCAGGGCTGCTCGCGAGCGCAAGCAAGAGAGAGTTGTCGCCAAGCGTGCTGCCATGTTCGGTGATGAGGAGGAGACCGAGACCAAATAAGCATTGCAACTTTTTACGGGGTAGCTGGGACGGGGCAATGGTCTTACAAATAAAAGGCTCGGTTGCTTTTCGTTGTCAGGGCTTTCTGCATGTACTGCATGGACAATGGTGTCATGAACTCTTTCAAAGCGTGAAAGCCTACTTCTGTTCGTTGTGACAACAGGAGATACTGATCTCCCTCGTGTGGCCAAACCCCCTCCAATGTCCATGGATATCGTGTTTCTGTTTACTGACCGTGAAGGACCAAAACAACCATCAGGTGAGCGCGATGTCAAGCCTGCACCGTGACCAACTTCTGCCATTTGATTGCGAGTTTTATTCGCATATTCAACATCCATCCAGCCAGTCAATCCATCAGCCACATTCTCAGCCATGATCAAACTCAACTTCATTGAAGTTGCTTCTCAGTACCTACTTTTTCTTGTCTTCATTTTTCTTTACATCTGTTCTGCAGTCCACAACTGCGTTCCCCAAATCAGGCATTAGTGTGTACAGCATTTCGAGCTCTCAATGCTCCTCTGCTGAAGGATAACTATCTTTCGTGCCAAGATCTACCACCAAACCCTTTCCTTACCAAACACCTGCTCCCTCTTTTCTCTCTGGGAAACTGGTGCATGAAGAAGGGGTTACATTTCACCTCTATTACACTGTCTATTTAAGACGTGTAATAGTTCAGCGGGCTTTTCGGGGGATTCTACTTGTAGAGGTATGCATATATTTTTCTTATAATCTTATACGCCCTCGCCTTCGCCACTATAATGATGACAAATGGTCAAGAGACCAGATATATAACCCAGCTCGTTGATGCACAAAGTGCTCCATGAAATAAGAAACATGTTCTGAAACAACAACTACTATTCCACGTTATTATAACTCAGCAGATCTGTTCCGTTGCTAACGTTGACTGCAGCTGTTTCACTTCATTGTGACGACAACTACAAATTTGCGAGACATCAAAGTCTCTTCAAGGGGTACGTTTTATATATTTTCTATTCAAACTTCTCCTCTATAATGATGACAAATGGTCAAGAGACCAGATATATAACCCAGCTCGTCGAAGCACAATATACGTGCATTGTGAGATAAGAAACCTGTTCTGAAATTTCATTCAATCTACTTTTGAATCCAGCATATTTTATTTGCTCGCCATACTAACTTTGTATCAAAGGTTTCTCTCAGCGACTTGGATATTGTTCTTGGAGCTATAGCTAGCAGTATCAATAAACTAATTGTCACACTTATAAGCCTTTAACCGCGTGAAATTCATATTCGTGTTCCATAAGCATACTTGCAAAGTTAAAATCTAAAAGCAAGCCATAATCCACATGCAACACGAATGACCAGATTCCTATGTGCAACGAAGTAGGTATTCTACAACAACCACTTGACGCCAAAACCGCCCATCCTGTTTGCCGGGCCTTTATGCAGTGGAGTCCCAAGGCAAAGCAAACGTGCCAACCCATTCCTCAACCTCGCTACGTAGCTGTACAATCTCCGTCTGTCCGTCTCCCTCGCCGACAAACTCCAAGAAAGCCTTGACGCTGCCGGGGTTCTTTCTTCCCTTCTCAGTTTGCGCCTCAAGAGCCTCCTTGTCGAGTCTCTGGGTGATGGTAACTGCGCGGTTGACAATGTCTGCAACACGGGAGAAGTCCTCGGGTGTGAAGCCGCGGGTAGTCATTGCTGGCGTACCCATGCGGAGTCCACCGGGCTTGAGGGCGGACTTGTCACCTGGCACGGTGTTCTTGTTAGAGGCAACACCGACGAGCTCGAGGATGCGCTCGACACGGGCACCATCAACACCTTGTGGCTTTAGGTCGATGAGGACAAGATGGTTGTCAGTACCGCCGGAAACGATGGTGTAGCCTAGACCGCCCTTGTCCTTGGAGTCTCCAAGGCGCTTCGCCAAAGCCTGGGCGTTGACGAGGACGTTCTCCTGGTATGCCTTGAACTCTGGGCTTTGGGCCTGCTTCAGTGCAACAGCAAGAGCTGTGATGGTGTGGTTGTGGGGGCCACCTTGGTGACCTGGGAAGACGGAGGAGTTGATCTTGTCCTCGAGGTCGTACATGACCTCCTTCTTGGTCTTGGGGTCGACCTTGCGGACTCCCTTGCGGTAGAAGATCATGGCGCCTCTTGGGCCACGCAGGGACTTGTGTGTCGTCGTGGTAACAACATCAGAGAAGGGGAATGGCGAGGGGATGACACCAGCGGCAACAAGTCCGGAGACGTGAGCCATGTCACTGAAGAGGTAGGCTCCGGCCTTGTCGGCGATCTGGCGGAAGCGCTTGTAGTCGAGGAGTCTGGAGTAGGCCGATGTCCCAGCAACAATCAGCTTTGGCCTATACAGCATAGCAAGCTCTTCTAGCTTCTCGTAATCGATCAATCCTGTCTCCTCATTGAGGCGGTATGGGAGAGTCTCAAAGTACTTAGAGATGGCCGAGATCTTCTTTGTGGGTGTTTGGTAGCCGTGTGATAAATGGCCACCGTGAGGCAAGTCGAGGCCCATCAAGCGATCGTGGACATCAAGGACAGCCGAGTAGGCGTGGAGGTTGGCGGGCGAGCCGGAGAGTGGCTGCACGTTGACACCCCATTCGGCGGGATCCAAGCCGAATGTCTCCAAAGCTCTGTTCTGGCAAAGTACCTCTGCCTGGTCGATGAACTCGTTGCCACCGTAATATCTTGCGCCTGGGTATCCTTCGGAGTACTTGTCTTTGGTGATTGATTAGCATTGCGCCGGAAATAGCGGGGATGGTTCAACTCACTTTGCATAACACTTCCAAGGGCATCGAGAACAGCTTGCGACGTGAAGTTCTCCGACGGAATCAGGTTAATGAAGTGCTTCTGGCGACGTTTTTCCTACGGCAGTGTTAGGAGCAGACATCCCCAACTGTACAATGGCATCGCTCACCTTCTGGAGGATGTCGTAAACTTGAGGATCGCCATGCTCGAGGTCGAGGGTTAGAAGCTGCAATTGAGAAGCCGGCGTCAGTGGAAGTCCTTCAGATTCACTAGATTTTTGTACTTTCTGCTGGCCTTCTGCGGACCTCGAGGACTTAGCTCTCCGTGCAAATGCTACTGAAGCAGGTGCAGTTCGAGGGAAAGGCCTAGAGGCCACAGCACCCAAACGAGACGCGAGTTTCAACGACATCGCAATTCTGCAGAAACGCGATTAGTCTCTGTCGAATTCGTTAATATAGGGTGTGCCGTCTTACCTCAGAAGGCCGATATAGGTGCCTCTTTTTCAGTGCTTATGTATTTATATATACATATAATTTTGGGCGGTTTCTTGCTGCTCTGAAGCCTTTCGGAATCGGAAGTCCATGCCCGTACTAGATAAGCTCGGTAGGGTAATGTGACGCATTCAAATATTTCCCCTCCGCGCAACTCTTGGCTTGTCACTCTACCCCCCAATTGGCAGGACCTTGGCTCTACAAACTCACACAATCATCTTTGATACGACTACAGAACTACAGAGGCAGGTTCAGCTCACGTCAATTATAAAATATCAATAGCAGTTTGGAAAAATTGTTGCTACGACCTCAATTGATTTCTCCATACATTGATAAAAAATCTCTACTTCTGCCAAGCTATGAGACTTTGTTGGCCAAGAAAGGTATTACCAATAACCCATATAGCTTCTACTTTCTTCATCCACCAGTCCAGCGAAAATATATCTTCAATCGGCTTCATCAGGACTGAAAATGATCTTATGTTACTCACGGCATGTCAATACGTACTTGTGGTTGATACTATTACACCTATATGAGCTACGTAGGTACGAACTACGAACCACCAACTTCCCAGCTTCGTCCATATTTACATTCATCATAAACCCAACTAGATTTTTGACCCAATAACACTTCCGCCGTCCAGAGTGATGGTTGCTCCATTGACATAGGAACCAGCCCTGCTACTTAAGAACAAGCAAGTTCCAGCCACATCCTCGGGGCTTCCAATCCTGCCAAGCGGGATGCCAGACTTGATGGTTTCCCCAAAGTCCTTCAGGGTCTGCGCCATCATTTTGCTCTCAAATGGTCCACATGCAATGACATTGCTTGTGATGCTTCTCTTTCCAAGGTGGTTGGCGAGAACCCTGGATAGATGGTGCAGACCAGCCTTTGAAGAGCTGTAGGCAAATGTCTCAAGAGTTGGTACGCGCAGGCCGTCGACGGAACCGATGTTGATGATGCGAGAGGGGGTGTCCTGGGTAGCCTTTGCCTCCAGACTCGGTGTGAGGAGTTGAGTAATTGTGAAGACGCGGTGCAGGTTCAGGGTAAGAACACGGGTCCATGCGGCATCAGGGTACTCGTCAAAGGACGCTCCCCAATTTGACCCCGAGTTGTTCACCAGGATGTCAAGGTGATCCTCACGCTTCTTGAATTCTTCGGCGAGGCGCTTGCAGTCTTCCAGCTTGTAGAAATCGGCGGGGATTGCGTGGGCGGACCCAGGGCCTTCATGGTAAGAGACGTTAGCACATGACGACAACTGACGGGTATAATGCAGTGTTGCTTACCCAGAGCATTCAGCTCAGCGCATGCCTTGTCGCATGCCTTTGCGTCTCTGGAGGAGATGTACACTTTGGCTCCGTTGGCAACATAGCCTTCAGAGATCATACGCCCAATGCCTTTGGCACCACCGGTGACGAGAACGACCTTGCCCTGTATTCCGTATCAGCCACCAATTCCGTGGGGTTTCAAGATACCCAAGTAGCTTACCGTAACGTCGAAAAGAGTAGAGCGATTCATTTTGAATATATATTTTAACTTCTGCAGTAAGGATACACACAATTAAAGATATTTGTAGAGTAAATGGAAGGATAATTGAAAGTTGCGTTCCCCTCCAGGCCTAATATGTCAAATCTATGCCTCGGCCCGTGAGTATGTTTGCTATGTTTGACAGCAAAGGGTCCCGTCGACTCTTGGTCGCTCTAGACCCCATTCTCCACCTACGTAAGTATTGATTAATAACCAGCGGGAGTGATGATGGAGATATACCGTGGCGGGGTATGCAGTTCGACCTTCCAGCCTTTCCAGACTTAGTAATGTGATATTTTTTAAAGAAGCTATAAGCTCGTTTCCCGCCAGCTCAAAGGCACCTTCTCCTCCACACACACACCAGTGAAGGTCCTCAAAGCATCGTTTATCAGCTCCCTATCATAAAACCCCCAACCCCACACATAGACGTCACAATGGCGGCCAACACTGAGGTTCGAGAACGCCTCCGTCAACATTTCTTAAATTCAGAGGAATCGGATCACCCCACTAAATGGGACGAGCTTTACCGCCAAGGCTTCATTCCTTGGGACAAGGGCATCCCTTCCGCACCCCTCGCTGAGGTTCTAGCACGACAAGACCTTATCACTGAGCCTCCAGTTGCAGGAGCGCAACGCAAGCGGGCTCTTGTACCAGGCTGTGGAAAGGGCTACGACGTATTACTGCTTGCTGCCTTTGGGTACGATGCATACGGGCTCGAGACGAGCGAGCTGGCACTGAAAGGGGCGAGGGAGACGGAGGAGAAGCATGGCCAGGATGAGCCGTATCGAGTGAGGAACGAGAGCGTAGGAAAGGGGAAGGTTACGTGGATTTCAGGAGATTTCTTCAAGGATGACTGGGCAAAGAGTCTGGGAGAGGGCTTCGATGGTACTTTCGATATTCTGTTCGATTATACCGTATGTTCTAGATCCAAGATGCTGATTCCAAAGCTAACCTCTTCTAATAGTTCCTGTCCGCTCTCCCGCCTACTCTGAGGGCATCTTGGTCGAGCCGGTATAGCCAACTTCTGGCGCCTACCGGCCGCCTCGTCTGCCTCGAGTTTCCAACACATAAGCCGATCGACTCGGGCGGTCCACCATGGGCTCTTCCCCCATCTGTATACATGGCGCATCTGCCCCGCCCAGGCAAGACTCTAGAATATGACGATCAAGGAGGAATCGTTGAGGCCAAGCTGGGCGAACCGCTGAGTAACGGCCTGGTGAGGATAGCACACTTCCAGCCAAAGAAGACCCATGCGGACGGGTATACTGCAGACGGTACCATGACAGATTGGCTTGGAATTTGGGGCCACCCTGTAATCGAATCATAAGTTCGTCGATCTGTAGAAATTAGAAGGACACAATTCAAGGTGCCTTCCGAAGCGAGTTATAGTGCTCGCCCAATCCGTATCCGTGGTGATAGTATGCTAGCCATATCTTCGTGGCCTCTTCGTCTGTCTCCTCTGGGGAAAACTTGTCCAGCCTGCCATCTTGTAGAACACAAATCTCGATATTGTAGCTCTTCGCGAGAGCAATCAGCTCGACCTGTCCACCCCACTCGGCAGAATTTTCTATCTTTTGCACATATGAAGGAAGCGGCTCCTCCAGGAACGCCTCGAACTCGTCAGGGTGGCCTTCAATGTACTTCGCCGCCGTTCTCCTGACTGCCTTGTATCTGAACGCTTCTGTCTTCTCGGCTTCGTTCTTTGTCCTTAGGTCTATGCCAGCTTGGTCGAGTTGATCCGCGACGGACGAGAATAGACAGTGGCCGTCTGGTCGGATCTCTTTTTCGTCCAGCTTGTGGTCTTTGAACGCCTTCAGCATGGCAGTCCGTTCCTGGCGCTTCCAGTTTGGAAGTTTTGCGGCTTCCTCTTCAGCCTTGACGGCCTCTGCTTCTTGCTCTGCGGCGCGGCGGGCTAGACGTTCCTTTTGGCGGTTGCGTTTGGGCTGTGACCCCTCTTCTGAGGGTGCGGGGTCGGAGATGGCGGTTTTCCGGAGATTCTCGGCGAGTGTCTCGTCTTGGGTAGGTGTAACGCTCGCATCATTCTCTGGCTCTGAGTCTAGCTCTGGCTCATCTTCCTGGGTATCTCCACGGAGTGCAGCAAGCTCAGCCTCCTGGGCCTCTTTCAGCTTCCGTTCGAGCTCTGTGCACTCATCGTTCACGCCTTTGCGTGTTTTCTTGGTCGCCTGCTTCTTTTTTTGGGTAATGCGCCCCTGGAGGTCTTTGTTTTCCTTGCGATGCCTCGCCTGTGCTTCCTCCAAAGCGTCCATAGCTTCGTGCAACTGATGAGTGCTGGCAGATGTTTGCGTGTCCTGCCACAAAATAATTTCGCCGTTTCCCCATGAAGTTAGTAATGCGTATACGGGGGGCGTGCGTTTAGTAGGAATGCTGTTATCGGCACATTTTGTAATCATCAATTCTCTAACACTAGCGTCTTTTGAGCCTCGGCCTCCCATCATTCGCGGGGCAGTGTTCGCTAATAATATTTCGCGTGCCGTTACTGCCGAAATCTATACCCCGAGATTCCACCTTCCATACAATTTCGTGGCCATACGCCTAACTAGGTACCAAATGACGCCAATTCCCACGACGGATTCCGAAAAAGTCAAGCTTTTTACGCCGAATACCCTAGAGGCTTATGGGTTTAGTTGTAGGTCGGGCGGCTATGAAAGTCCCCATCCCCCCGCTTCTATGGAACCATAGAAGATCCTCTCAACATTCTCCTTCTCAAGTTATTTCCTCTGCCTCATTCAGTTTAACGGACATTTACACTCAAATATATACATACGTTCATGTCCAAATACATGTACTCCAAACGTATCTATTTATCTCTGTCAAAATTTCCTCTGCTAGATTAACAAACAGTGAACTTTGAAAGCCCCTTCGGTATCGGCATTGCCTCGAAGTGATAGCTGGCCGTTATTATGGTAGAGGAGCCAAGCTTCGGCAAGACACACGATGAGACCCAGGACGTAGAAAAATTGCCTCTGGGCAATGTCCCGGCAGTTGACCACAATAGCGACGGCGGTGCAGTCGACAGTTCAGAGAAACACACCGATGGCCTCTCAATTTCTCGTTCCTTGACTAGGTCTATAGGCCCAGATCAGGCTGAAGAAACCACCGAGCCTACTCGATCCAAGTCTCAGTCGCAATCAGTACGGTCAAAGGCTGTGACCGTAATACCGCGGTCCAAGAGGAGGGGGTTGCTTGGACGTCTTGCTCTCATTCCCGAAGTAGCACGCCCTCCAGAATATGCGAATAAAACGAAATGGCTCATAACACTCATCGTGGCACTGGCTGCTGCAGCTGCGCCCATGGGAAGCGCTATACTCTTCCGTAAGTCGATTTATGGCTGCAGCAGTATTGCTTTACCCTCACTTGGTCGAGTGCTAATTATTTCCAGCTACCCTACCACAGTTATCAGCAGAGCTCCATGCTTCATCCACAGTCACGAATCTCTCCGTTGCATTATATATGCTTGCCATGTCTATTTTCCCGCTTTGGTGGTCTTCCTTTTCTGAAACGCTGGGGAGACGAACCATATATCTTGTGTCATTTACACTATTCACTCTATTCGCCATTCTATCTGCGGTCAGCACTACGATCAGCATGCTAATTGTCATGAGAGTATTATCTGGTGGAGCTGCCGCATCAGTCCAGGCTGTTGGCGCAGGTACAATTGCAGATATTTGGGAATCTAAGGAGAGGGGCAAAGCGATGGGAATTTTCTACCTTGGGCCCCTTATGGGCCCTCTGTTTGCACCCATCATTGGCGGAGCCCTTGGACAGAGGTTTGGCTGGCGAAGCTCGCAATGGTTTCTCGCCATCTATGGAGGTTGCCTCATGATGGTCCTCACTTTCTGCCTCCCGGAAACACTCCGGAAGACTGTTCCTATCAGCGAGCTTGCTACTGCGAATCCGGAATCGAGCGAAAACGGCGTCATGCCAGTGGCATCACGCGTCACAACTCACCAGTCAGTCAAGGATCAAACCGTCACCGCTGTCCGCGTTTTAAAGCGGTGCTTCATCGACCCGCTCGTTATTATCACATACCTGCGTTTTCCTGCCGTTGCACTGACGGTCTACTATGCGGCTATCACATTCGGCTGCCTCTATGTCCTCAATATATCACTCCAGCAAACTTTCTCGGCGCAACCTTACGGGTTCAGCACCATGATCATCGGCCTCATGTACATACCAAACTCTTTGGGCTACATCTCCGCAGCTCTCTTTGGCGGCCGCTGGTCCGATATCATCATGGCTCGCGAGGCCAAAGCTGCGGGCCGCTTCGATGATGAAGGCCGGCTTATTCTCCTTCCTGAGGACCGCATGCGTGAGAATGCCTACATAGCAGCAGTCATATATCCGCTAGCTCTGATTCTCTACGGCTGGATCGCAAAATATGGGGAACATTGGATAATCGCTGCCATAGCGAACTTCTTTTTCGGCATTGGCAGCATGATAATTTTCAGCTGTAGCACGACTATGTTGACAGAGTTCATGCCCAAGAAGAGTAGTAACGGGGTTGCATTGAACAACTTCGTGAGGAATATATTCAGTTGTGTAGGAGGTATAGTGGCGAGTCCTCTCATAGATAAGATTGGGAACGGGTGGCTATTCACTGGACTGGGAGTCTGGGCACTGGCGAGTGGCTCGGTGGTATGGGCGCTACGCCGGTTCGGACCCAAATGGAGAGATGAGATGGTGAAGATACAAGGATAAAAAGAGACGCTTGAGGGTAAATTTGCGAAGCTCGGAGTCTAGGGGTTATTAAACATATGATGGGGTATGCTGCTTTTTGAAATTTGAAGCGGCTCGTTAATATTATTGGCAGAACCGACATGTCATGTTGGAACATTCGAATTTACAAATCAGATTTATGAACCACCCCCTTGCGTCGGCGCTTCGTATTTTAATATTCTAGTCACGTCACATGCGTGTAACCTGGTCCATGGGTTTATATCCCTAGATTGCAAATTTGTATGTGTCTACGAGAACTATTAACAGATCCAGGCTTCCAAATTCGGGAACTTATCGGAGATAACATGGAGCTGTGAAGCGTTACCACCATCTGAGACAAAGTTGAGCAACAAAAGCTGCAGAATGTCTCACGCGGGTATACTACTGATACAGCCTTGATTTCCAATTCCCCATAGAAAGACAATGCTGTAAGACAAATGGTGCCCTACATGGAAGACATCATCAGTTTACGGTAAAACAACCCCCACCAATCCAACATGGTGGACCATGCAACAACGTTAACGGATCCTCCAAGCCTAAATTAACTAGTATGTGGGATGTATTTGATGGTGAAAATGAATATATCACATCTCTCGGACTTGAACGGCCTAACTTCCTTATTCACTCCCGATCCTCCCTTGGAACCCCCACGGGCGAGTGGCCATTATTAGCGCCAGTTTTCAGCACCAAGGTTCTTTGTTTCACTCTTTTGATATTCACTGTTCAGCTCATTCATTATTTAAGGGCTGCTGAAGAAGACCATTCACCCCGCTTCTTCATCATTCTATCTTTCACTTCACTCATTCATACCTTCAGCTATCTGGGACTCTACTAAAGCACCCAGATCCCTTCACACCTCAATTTTGGAATATAATATATCTTATAAACTCTGAAAACTTGAGTATTGTGGATATATCATCATCATGAGTTACGTCCAGTGGCTTTTTGAGGGTCTAGACTACGACCAGAACAAACCTGTGAGTTCGATATCATATCTCCCCTGCATATTACATCATTGAGGCTAACTTGCATGAATTAGATCTATATCGATGCAAACAATCCATATCGCAGCCTCTCTGCTGCCCAGGTCAAATCACTGGTTCTGAAAATAGGTGCAGGCTTGCAAAAGTTTGGCCTTGAGAAAGGCGACTGTGCTTGCGTGGTCAGCCTGAACGATGTAAGTTTTTTTTGTTGGTTGTCTTAACCATGTCTCATTTCAGCACACCAGAACTGACCTTTGAAGATATACTACACACCAACATATCTTGGCATCATAGCCGCGGGAGGGATCTTCACTGGTGCGAACCCGGCATACACCGTCTTCGAAATAGCACACCACTTGCGTGTCTGCGATGCGAAATTTATCATCGCCGATCCAAAGTCATTGCCCAAGGTCAAAGATGCAGCCGCCGAGATTGGAATCCCAGAATCAAATATTATTATCTTCGATGCGCATCATGAGGAGGTGCCATCCGGGGCCCAGTCATTATGGGGGCTTATCGGCGAAGATGAGATTGTCATAGAGGACATTGAAGACTCAGCAAATGTCCCCGCATCGTACATTAGCAGCTCCGGCACATCGGGTCTCCCGAAAGCTGTCGTGATTCCACACGCATACCTGATTGATCAGTGTCTGCTCCAGACGGAGAGGAAGATGCCATACGAGGTAAGACTTATGCCACTATTCCAGGGACTATACTGACTGTTCCCAGGTTAGCAGACTGATTTGTCTTCCTCCATTCCCTGCCTACGCCGCCCCATCGCAGCATGGGATGCCACTCAAGACCGGATCTCCCTGCTACGTGATGCCGCGATACGATGGGAATGGGGTTCTAGACGCAATTGAGAAGTACCAGGTTACGGAGGTGCTACTTGTCCCACCCATGCTCCTGTCTCTTCCCTTGCTACCAAAATGCACAAGCTCTGCGGTTGCATCTCTGCGCCAGGTTTTCTGCGGCGGAGCGGCGATCACGTATCATATTCAAGAGCAGCTGTACGACATTCTTCATCCAGATGCTCGCATCAACCAGATCTACGGAATGTCCGAGTGCGGCTGGGTTTGCGGATTCCAGTATCCTGAGAAAGACGAGACTGGTAGTGTCGGCCGACCATTTCCAGGATTCACTCTCAAGTAAGTCATTTGTTCCCCAATATAAACTTTTTCTCTAACCAATCTCTAGGGTTGTAGATGACGATGGAAATGATTGTCTCGAGGACGGCCAGGTTGGCGAGATCTATATCAAGCCTCCTTTCATAATGCTCGGGTATCGCAACAACCTCACCGCTACAGCTGAGGCTATTGCTCCCGGCGGTTGGGTCAGAAGCGGAGACGTCGGATACGTCAAGGATACTAAGTGGTACGTTCCTGATCGCAAAAAGGATGTGATCAAGGTCAAGGGTTGGCAAGTGAGTCCTACGGAGTTGGAGGGTGTTCTCTTGCTACACGACGACATCATCGATGCGGGTGTGATTAGCCACCAGTCCACCAATACATTCGACGGCGTACCGCGCGCCTTTGTTGTTCGTCGCCAAGGTAGCACTATTACTGGGGACGATGTAAAGGTCTGGATGAGTGAGAGGCTTGTGAGGTATAAGCAGGTGGATCGGATTATTTTCGTTACGGAGATCCCACGCAACCCAACGGGGAAGATTCTCAGGCGCCTCTTGAAGGACGGCCAATATACCGAGGAGGTTGCTGTGTCTGTTCCCGTCGAGCAGGTCATTGTACCAGAAGCTGTTGTTGATAGTGTCCTCGTCACCGGGGACGGAAGTTCAAGTCCTGCGGCTTCTTACGAGCAAATTGCTGCACCAGAGGTTGTTATTGTTCAAGAGCAACTTGTCACTGGGGATAGAAGTTTAAGCCCTGCGGCTTCTTACGAGAATATTGCTACACCAGAAGTTATTATTATTCAAGAGGGCCTTGTCACTGTGGACGGAACTTCAAGCCCTGCGGCTGCCTACGAGCATCTTGCTTCACCAGAGGTCGTTGCTCAGGATGTCCCCGTCTCTGAGAATGAGTATCCAAGCCCTGCCGCCACCTACGAGCATATCGCTTCGCCGGAGGCTGTTACTCAGGATTTCCTGGTCGCTGAGAACGGAAGTCCCAGCCCTCCGGTTGCCTACGAGGATATTGCTATGCCAGAGATCATTGATGAGAGGACACTCACTACTGAGAATGGGTGTCCCAGCCCTCCGGCTACTTACGAGGATATTGCTATGCCGGAAATCATCAAAGAGAAGACACTCGCTACTGAGAACGGATGTCCAAGCCCTCCAGCTTCCTGTAAGGATGTTTCTGTGCCAGAAATCATAGATGAGAAGACACTCGCCGCTGAGAACGAAATCTTAATCTCCACCCTACCAGGCAAAGAACCAGAGCGATTTTGCTGATCTCGCTGGTTTATGGATAATGGATAATGGAAAGTGTTTGTTTAATCTTGGAAAAGGATATGTTTGCTAGGTTAACTGGAGAGGGATCGTATTTGTTATTTCCTGGACAGAATTTGTATTTTTTATTCTGCGTTTTATTATTATAAATATTAAAACCCCTCAATAAATATATACTTCTACAGTCGGGCCGCCTTCCCAACATATCTAACGGCCCGAAGAACACACACTAAGCCACGTAAAGATCCAACTTCCCCGGAATTCCCTCACATCTCCAACCCGTACGTCAGCTACTTTATATCAACCTAGTATACACGTGACATGACGTCCTCCAACCAACTCGGAATCTCACCGAGGTGTCTCGATCCCGAATTGCTTTTTCTCACATACGACCAATCGCTCGAGTTGACAACCTGCAGCGATGAATTCCCGCTGCACATGCATCCTACAGGCACGCCCTCGATATCCAAGCTCCAACCAAACCACGTGATTGGAGACACATGCATCGTTGTCCCTGTAATATAGGCAGGCCGGGCCTGTCCGCATTGCATATGTGACGCATGGGTGTACGGTCAATATCGGTCCGGCCCTTGAGGTGGCCAAGTGCTGTTTATGTAGCACAATGGTGCGGGATTACCCAGAGCAGGAGGTTCACGGAAGGCTTTTGAAGCAGGATAGTCCACGCGGTGCTTGCTCCAACTCACGCGGGGAAACGGAGGATGCGTATCCACACCTGCTGCTTGGGTGCATGCACATGCTACCCTACGCACAGTGCTTGAACCTGCTTAGAGGCTACTCTACGGGACCTCGATAGCTCGTCTCACCTCCAACCCAATTCTCGAAGAGGTGACGAGAGGGATGTGAGACCTACTATCCGCATCGGAGCGCAGACCAGCTCAGATACCACCTACCTCACCAGCCACACACCCAGCTTCACCACGCACGCAACGCTCCTCTCCTCCGGCCAAAAACACAGCCAATTACCACACCCTTGGCAGCCCCGATAATGAACGGGCAAGAGCCGATGGATCGACGGCGCTGCCGCACGCACAAGCCCCTTCACTCCAAACTCACCGCCCGGCGACCACTCGGCCCCGACCCGCTGTCCGAGGACAAGACAACAACGGGATGTGAGAATTAGCCCAGCGCCTCTGAAGATTCGAAGCACGCGCTACGACCGGGGGATGGTCTGTGGCTGCATCGCTACTCGGACGAGGGACGGGAAGCTGCAACAGCTCGCTGTATTTGTCCGATGCACAGCTGCGCTGTATCGCACACACACACACAACACACACATCACAGCACAGAAGCACAGTAGCATCACATCACATCAACCTTCCCCTCCCCCTCCTGTATTCCGCGCCCTCCCATCCCTCATAGCTCAAGCAAGACCACAGTACACCAGCTCCCCCGAATCATGTTTTACTAACTCTGCACCGCCCCATGCGGATCCCCCCCATCCACGTCTTGCCCGGTTTCCCTGCCCCGGTTGCGCGGCCAGCCGGTCCACACAACCCCGTCCCGAACCACCAGGCGTCCCACCGCCATGGCCTGGTATCCGCGAAAGCGCCGCCGGTGCGTGGTACGCTGGGAGCTGTCGCGAGGGAGGTAGGCAGGTCGGGCTCGAGGATACAGTAGGTAGGGGGGTGCTGGTTGGGCATACGCGGGTATTTGGGGGCGTGCAGGGAGTGGTGAGATGGAGTTGGCGTCTGCCCCTGGGTGTGCATGGATGGATGGTGTGGTGTGCAAAGAGAGAGGGAGAGATGAGAGAGAAACAGCGCGTTTCTCCGTCCGTACCCTGGCTTTTTTCTTTGCTACGTTCCCGTTTGAGAGGAGGGATATGGGGGAAAGGACGGAGGGCGTTGGTGGTTCCAGGTTTCCCCATCCATACTTTACCCCCTACGTATGTACGGTATGCATACCAGTCTTCCTCCTGTTGCTGCTGTTCGCATTTATCCACCCTCTGAGAGCTATCGTTGGGTGTTCAGAGCTGGCGATATCTTCCGGCGGGGCCCCGGCTGTGGCCGCGCACAGCGGAAACAAATCTCACGACTCCACCACTCCACAACTGGAGCAAACGAGCTCCGCGCGCACCAGTGCTAACTACAGTCTTAGAAAATCTGGGTACTAACCAGCAAATCCATACCAAGCTGATCAATAATCTATTGCCAATTATCTCCGAAGAGCAGAAACAAGCCCATTAAAACAACAGGCCACTATAATAAAACAATATATGGCCATTCTAGGCCCCCGCCATGGTTAGAGAGTGGCAAATTCTTTTTGCTCTTTCAATTAATGATATTGTAAGTATTGACAAGCACAATAAACACTAGCAGTTTTTTATGCACGGCCCCCCCATACATATCACCCCATTACCATTTCTGGCAGCAAGCCACGAGTACCCTCCCCATCCATTCCGCTCACTCGCTCGCTGGCATGGCATCTTCGGGATGCGACCACGGTAATCCCCCCCTTCGAGAGTACGCCTCTCTATACTGCCTACTAGAGCACCCTCCCTAGCGATGCTGGACGCAGCAGGCGAACCAGCGGTATCGTAGGGGAGTGGAGAGGGGGGGTCCTCGCTCGCTACTAGCTAGCCCTTGACGCTCCGCTTCGGGTCTCGCCCGCCTGCCACTGAGAGGGAAAGATGGATCTAGGTTTCACATGTCACCATGTACCCTCCATTCACCAGGAGGACGGAGGAGTAGCAGTGGAAGGAGAGCGATCAGTGTGTTGGAGTCAGTGCTCTTGCTCTGTTGTAGCTCCCTCGCTCCCCCCACCACACCCACACACAGACCACGGAAGAAGTACGCCAAAAAAATAAATAACGGAGTTAAGCAGCACCAGCAGATTGAGAGGTGAGGAGGACATGAGAGTTATATCTATAATAATTTCTAGTAGTTAAATGTTATCCGTTAAAAATTTCCAATCAGCTTGCTGCTACATAAAGTGGCCAGCATAAGTGTGAAGAAAATTTGATCCATCCAAGGTACATGACCATCCAACAGAGAAACCCCCAAAACTATGTGCTTTCGTTTCTGATATATATGTGCCTGCGCGGTGTTGGGGGTGGGGTGGAGAAGAGCGTCCATCACAACAAAGTTAAGAAGAGCCTTGCGCCGACAAACTCCACGCCATATTTGCAGTTTGTAAGAACCCCTAACAACATCTCTCATGACTGAAATGTGACCCCCGCCGTTGAATCATACGCCAACGTTGTGTGAACCCACCCCACCGCCCCCAACCCAAACCCTCTTTTGATACTCCGTTCGCCGTTGGGAGAGCGGAACAAGGACAAATGCGAATGACATGACGTGCGTGACAGAGCGTGACAGAGCGTGACAGAAGGTAGTGATGTGGACATACGTATACACACGTACGTCTGAAGTAAAAGACGAATTCGGAGAAGTACCTGCTCCAGCTGGGGATTTCTGTAGATGGTAATAAGGACGCCAAACCCGGGGGCAAAAACCGTGCCAGCCTCGGGAGCGTCGCTCTCGCAAATCGATGATGTAGGATAGAGGATGATAGAAGGTCATAACGGTCATGGCACAACCCCTCTCGGGGGCCTGCTCGGCTTCCAGTCGTACGACGGTGTGGGCGCCGCTCATAAAATAACACACTTCTTGACCTTCGGCTTGTCGTCCCTATGATTCCTCGTCGGGTGCCTCTCCCCGCGCGCCATACTATCATTAATCGTGTTCCCCGTTCCCCTCGCGGCCGGCGCTGCGCGCAGGCTCTGCTGCCTCTGTCTTCGCAGCAGGCGCACGACGTCGTAGAATGCCTTCTCGACATTAATGCAGTTCTTCGCGGAGGCCTCGACGAACTCGCAGCCCAGCTCGCGGGCGAGCGCATGGCCCTCCTGCGTCGAGACTTCGCGCTCCGTCACGCGGTCGGCCTTGTTGCCTACGAGCATGATGGGAACGGCGCCGGGGGGGCTGGAGGGCGCGGCGAACGAGCCGGGGTATGAGGGCGGGGAGGCTTCCTTGACGCGCTGGATCTGGTGGTGGAAGCGCTGGATGCGCGTGAAGGAGGAGCGGGAGGAGATGGAGTAGACGAGCACGAAGCCTTCGCCGTCGCGGATCCACTGGTCGCGGAGGGCGGTGTATTCTTCCTGGCCGGCTGTGTCGAGGACCTCGAGCATGCACGATTGTCCGTCTATGACGACTTGTTTGCGGTACGAGTCTTCAATTGTCGGGTCGTAGCTGGAGAATTGTCAATTAGCTGCCGAGCTGGAGCTGCGGGAGGAGAGCCACTCACGTCTCGACGAAATGCTGTAGGCATAGCTGTATCGTTAAAGCGGTCTAGAGCTGTGCGTGAGCTTCATGTTCCCAGGGGGCGGAGGAGAGGTCGCGAGAGGACCGACCTTGCCAACACCACCATCTCCAAGCACCACCAGCTTGTACAGAATCATCTTTCCCGACATCTTGTAGAGGGTTGTTGTTCTGCAATGCTGCTGCTCGCTAGATGCTCATGTATCTCGACTGTGGGGAAGTTTATCGGCGGGACGAGCTTCTTCAGAGGACGGACGAGTAATGGTGGGGCAAGAGACAGGAGACAGTATTTTGCACGGGCTGCTTGCTGGCTGGCTTGCTGTGCTTGGTGCGCTATGAATGTCCGAGAGGGATCGAGATGGCCAAGCTTCTACAACAGTACGTCTTTTTTCCAATGCAGTCTCGTGCGGGAAGGGAAATTCAGGGAAGAGCGACGGAAGGAAGGGTAGAAGGGTAGCAGAATTCAGTTGTGGTCGCAGTAGTCGCAGTAGTAGTAGCAAGATTAGTAGCTTGGGGGGTGATGGGATAAGAGCAATGCAGTAGTGCGCTCTCAGGAAGCTCGGACGGAGATTTTGGCGGTAGTAGTTGTAGTAGTGTAGTATTTAGTAGATTTTAGGAGCAAATCGCACCGACAATCATCAATCAAATCAGATCCGAGGTGAGAGAATTTAAATATTGAGAGAAATATTGGGAAAATATTGGGTATTTTCGTGATAGGAGAGGATTGGTACAGGATTTACTGGGTTTAGAGAGACCTATAGTTGTATAGAGTATGTCTATAGTAGTAGTAGTGTAGTAGTAGTTAGTACCAGGTTGTAGTAGTAGGGAATAGTAGGAGCAGCCACAGCAGCAGCAGTAGCAGTATAGTAATCTAGTAGTAGTACAGTAGCAGACAAGAGAAGACGATTCCAGTAATTAATTGCACAAGTACAGTACAAATAGAACAATACAGTAAGTATGTGCAGTATGTGTGCAGTAATGTGCAAATATGTGCAGTGAAGTGCGTACATACAAATATGCACATTCAACCACGGTACCTGCAATCCAGCCCAAGTACACCCCCCAACACAAGTACAGCTTGGTACTCGTACGCACATCAAGTCGTCTATCCTCCTCACAAAAACATCGACGATCCCTCTACGATATCCACCGAGCAAAAAAAGATTTACAGTACAGTACAGAAAGGACAGAAAGGCAGTAAATCACCGGCCCCAAAATCCCAACCTCTCAAATAAAAACCACAAATCAAGAAAGCGTTGGCTAGTATATGTTGCCATTGTATTTTTTATACACCCACCCAAGCTTCTCCAGCAAAAACTGTCACTATGACATGACAGCACCTCCGCCAAGTCAGCACTCTAGTTACCGAAGCCGCACGCACACACCACACACGCACCACACACAACGGACATATCTTAGGTAAGCAAGGGTTACGACACAGCAGGCACGCACAATACGGAACGGGCTTGGATGTGGTGAGTGGTTATCGGAGAAAGCCACGGCGATAGCACGCCGTAGGCAGCTCGATAGATCTCCCTCTCTCACTCCATCTCTCTGTGTTGGTTGTGGACTCCTACCGGCCCACAAGCTCTGACTACACATGCCCCTACCTCGACAGATAGACAGAATTGTCAACCCCAAGCGAGACGGGTCCATGACACATCGTAACAAAACGAACGTCTGGGCTCGATCGGCACCGTGCGATCGGCGTGTGGCTTTCTCGCTCGCCAGAGAGTTACCCGCACATCATCGCTGTGGTAGAGTGGCGTGCGAGCCAGCCACGCCGAGAGAGGGCGAGTAGGAATTTTGGGCCATATCATCTTCCCAGTCTCAGGCTAAATTTTAGCAACACCCGCGCGACTATTACTAAGGACCACAGGAGATAAAAGGACAATAGGTATGTGGATATGTATATGCATGAAATGCGCTTGAAAAAGCCTGTATTTTGTTTTATAAAGGTCATCGTAAATCCACCTCACCACATCTGGCTTTGCAGTTTATCGAATAATCTGCATCGAAGAAACCCATCATCCCCAGCCTATAACCCCCCCTCCTGCGGCCAAAGGATAAATCCTCAAAAACCCTTCCATCCATCCATCCAATCTTTATAAGAAGAAGCTTTCCGGCCCAAAATAAAAATAAAAGAGCCCGTATCATGTCGTGGAGACTTTGGTGTAGTGTCCTTGCTACCAATTTCGCCCAAATCCCCTCCTCCAAAAACGCCCTTCCAAGTATATACATAGAAAAATTCAAGGCTTGAGTAGAGCCGTTGGTATTGTGTTGTGGAATAAAGCGAGATCAATCAGTAGCATGCTCATCCCCAAACGGCGTCTCATCCTTCTTCTTCGCCTCCTCCTTCGCCGCAGCAGCCGCGTCCGCCTCGCTCTTCTTTTTCGTCGCCTCCTCAATCACCGCGCTCAAGCTTCCCTTCTTGACGTGTCCCTTTCCCGTTCTCGGCGGTGTCGACACAGTCGGGGATGATGGATCGCTGAAGGGGCCTTGCTCAACAGTCGGTGTATCGTCGATAACAGTGATAGCTGCGGATTCGCGGCTCGCCTCGCCCGCTGGCGCTTCGCTCTCGCTCGACGACTCGGCAGTGGATTTCGGCTTATCGGCCTTGTTGACTCTGACGACCGTGGGCTTCATCGAGGTAGCTGCGCTGGCGCTGTTGAGGAACGTGGAGCCGACGCTGAATGCGGGGCTGGGTGGGGGTTGCATGTTATTGCTGTTGTTGTTCTTATAGCGGTTGTAGTCCACGCTGGGAACGGGAGGTGTTAAGCTGCCAGGTGTATGGCCACCGTTGGACTTCACGCTGACCATAGCTGCCTTTCCTCTCACGACAGTCTGGGCGGGCATCGGCGAGACGACGGCGTTCTTGCCGTAGATGGTGGATGCGACGCTGGAGCGTGGTGCGTATGAGGTGCGGTCAGTCATGGCGGAGTAAGTCGAGTCGCGGAGGTCGCCGGGCATGAAGAAGTGCTCGTCCTCGTAGCTTGGGGTGCTTGCGCTCGAGAGGGCGATAGGGATAGGTGGCACCGGGGGGACGAGGAGACCGGGAGTCGAAGGCGCAGATCTGTTCGTAACACCTGGGATATATGCGATTTGGATAATGTTGGAGGCTCTGGTGAGCACGGTAGAAGCGATAGAGCCGACAGTGTGGGTAGACGCGCGTGCATCCCGCCTTGATGCAAAGTCCTTCTCCGAGTCCGTCGCATGGTTGGTGTATTGCTCCGGGTACTCCTCCTCGTACTGAGCGCGCTTGTTCTTGACGAAGAATCTCCATGCAAGGTACACGATAATCGCAATCGCCGCTAGTCCTCCAATAACACCTCCCGCGATAGCACCGACATTGGGGCTGGAGCCACCACCGTCGTCAACGGCTGGTGAATCGGGGTTGGTTGAGGGCTGAGATGCTGTAGGGTCGATAATGCAGGATGTCGATTGGCAAGCGTCGCAGGTCTGGACTGATATCGAGCACTTCGAACCTTCCGGGCAGGACGGACAAGGAGGCGTCACCGAAGGACAGGGCACACACCCGCGGCCAAAGAGACCTCTCGAGACTAGCAAAGGTTAGAATCAACGCTGGAGGCAGGTGGGTTGCTCAACTTACTGTCGCGGTAGACGGCCATTGGAACGATTTATGGATAGTATATGATGGAGATGGGATCAGGCCCAATATGTTCAGTAGAAAAAGCCTCCGGTAACCAAGGCAAACGATTTGAGCACAGCTCCGAAATCGCCTCAGAAAGTGTGGTTGCTTGCTGCCGTACCGAGTTCTGGTCCTGAAGTTTGACGTGGCACAGCCGAACGAGTCTATTCTTCCGACCACCTGCTGATGACTTGTGGAACTCTGTTGCTTGATTCGTACGAGTCTATGTGTTGTGCCTGGGGGGCGTATATAATGGTATTTGATTGAAGTGGAACGGTCGATTGCAAATCGTTATAAATGGTTGGTGAAAGTTGATATGTAGATTGAGCGAGTGTGGTGGTATCTCTTCAGTTGAGACGGCCAGAGGGTTATAGTTGCGAGAGTGTCGTTCCTAACATTGGACCTAGCCGATGAAATTCGACTTGCTGTTTATGAAAGGTCGGATTCGAGGTAACGATGTACGTTGAAACCGCGACAGGTGAGGCCAAGGATAAGGGCGATGATCGATCGAGGGTCGTTGTTGGGGTTCGAAGTAGCGCTGAGGGACCAGAAAAGTCGGTGAAAAAAGGGCCAACTTTCAGGGGAATCTTCGAATTGGGATAAGGAAGCGGAAAAGAGGACCCTGTACAATAAAGACGGGGTATGGGGTATTGAAGATTGAAAGATGAAGGTGAAGATGGGTAGGATGGGGAAGTGAGGATGAGGGACGAGGCAGGTTAGATGAGATGTGAGCGGAGAGGGACGATGGGCGGGTCTGCCGTCGAAGGGTGGGCGGCATGGAAGCCATGGCTGAATGATCGGGAAATGACAAGGGGGGGTGGGGGGATAGTAAGAATAGCGCATTAGGCCGAAGTAAGCTAGAACATATTTAGCCGTGGACTATGGACCCCCAGTGAGCCCTTTCGTGTCCTTCGTGTTCCTGGATCCTGGCGATTTGATTGGAGGGTTCCTGAGGAATGAGAGCGAAAAAGAAAACGCGTCGTAAGGCCGATGTATCTATGTATCTTTTGTATGTACTTTGGCGTTTGTATGTACTGTATCTTCTATGGTCAACTCGCCCTTCTCGCATCTCCACGCATTAAAATTGAACGGCCAGAACAAATGATTTGCGCTCTGATTTGCAGTCTACGCTCATATTACGGTGTAATATTAGAACTGCCACCGTATACGAGTACCTACCGACGTATACAGAGTACGCATAGACTCCGGTAATCATATTAAGAGGAGACACATGGCTGTCACGGGTGAGTGATCAACCATCACACAAACACACAGACAGCCTTTGTCGTCCTGGACTTCCTCGTCTTCCTCGTGCTGCTGACAATCCCGACAATCCCTTGCCTCGTCCGTCGTAAACCCAACCAACGATCAAATCGATCAACTAAAAGAAACGCGTATCATGCTTATCACACACACCTCCCAACCTCTCCCAACCGCAAATCCCTTCCCTCCCGCTCCATAGCTGCACACTACGCCATGCACAAACCCGTCGCGTCCCTTCCCTAGCGACACAAAGGTAGAAAGGTGGCGTTTTGGAGGTTTCGACTGGCGTGCTGGTGCTTCTAGGAGGAACGTTGGGTGAAACATCGCGTATGGATGATCAGTACCCACAGTTAAGGCAGTACCGCGGCACCTCTGTTGCTCGCAAGCCCACGTTTCAGAAACCACCAGAAGGCAAATCTCCACAGAGATCCGCTTGACTGCCGACAGAGGCTATATCGGTCGGTCTTTGGGGAGAGTCTGGACACGGTCGTGGGCTTTTAGGTTGCGGATTGTATCCACATATTCACTCAGACAATCAATCGGGCGATTTAAGGTGCGTGCGATGAGGTTAATGTGAATCACGATGCTAGACCTTTCATCTTATTAAACTGCTCAATTGCTCGCTCATGTGGCTCAAAGTTGAAAGTGAAAGCAGCCAAACAGCCAGCCCATGCCGCTCAAGTGTACAGATCTCAAAATTGTAATTGCATTATTCTAATGTCTCAAAAAAAAGATCACCCAATTTTTATACAAAGTTTGCAAAGACGTAACCCAAACAAATAAAACGCCGAGTCATTATATGTTGACGAGACATACTCGCGGGCGTAAACACGACGCCCTTTTTTTCAACGTCTCCTGAAGCAGCGCATGATTCCGGACTTACCCAGGAACCACAGGCATCCGATGAAGCGGACGAGAGACAGACAGGCCGTGGCAATGAGCAGGGCTTGGAAGAACTTGGCTGTGCGGGCTGATGCTTTGTTCTATCGTAATTGTTAGTTAAGGCACGTGAGAGCATGGGGCTGAATTAAAACTTACTCCGAATCCGAACGAGTCAAAGTTGTCGCTAGTAATAACAACAGCAAGGATCGCGTTGGAGAAAATCCAGAAAGCCACAAGGGTGGTTCTGAAGGACTTGTACGAATCTTCCAGAGACTTGGACTCGTCCTCCTTGGGTGCCTTGTACTCCTTGAGAGCACGCTTGACAGTTGCCTCAAACTGACTATCAATATCCTCTTGCGGCTTGTCGACTTCTTCAATGACAGCTGCCTTGCCTTCGACCTTGGTAGTCTGGGCAGATGGCAGAGCATCGACCTTGTCCGATCCCTTGGTTCCCCAAGACACATCGTGCCAGTTGCTGTAGGAGTAGACGTTGAGGATGTTGATGTACGAGGATGCGACGAGCAGATATTGAGGGAAGGAGTGGAACATGTGCCACGGGTCCAGGTAGAGGAACGAGGCGACAAAGTACAATCCAAAGGTGGCGGCAAGGGCGATGAGAATGATTCCGGAACTGTTCGAGGAGAAGATATTCGTTGTGAAGATCGCAGTCTTGTCCACGTTCGATCCAACGAACGCGCGGACAACCAGGAACATAGACAGCGTAATGACGTACAACTGGATGAAGGAGAAAATCATAAACGACGTGATGTATGTGTAACGGGATCCCTTTGGCCTATTTCCGAGAGCCAGGACAAATTGCATGACCAGACATCCGAGGTAGAGGTACTTTAGAATCGTGTTGATAATTGGGGTCGCAGTGTCTCCGAAAGGCCATCCGTGGTGCTCTGCTCCTGTGCCTGAAGCTGGCTCTGGAAGACCAACAAGATCCATGATGACAGTCGTTGTAAGCCAGTAAGAGGCGAGGGAGAACCAGGTGAGAATAACCGTGAAAATGTTGTACAGAAGTTGGATATGGAAGAAGAACATGCGGACCAAGTTGTGACCACTCTTGTACATTCTGCCGAAATGCATGACGGAGTAAACAGAGGCAGCAAAAGAACCGTTAAGCCATCTTCTACGCTGGCCAATGAACTCAGGGGCTCCCTCAGGAACATCCGTTTCACCCTTTGCCGCCTTGATGTAGGTTAAATGCCACTTAGAACCGGCCTTGGCGACCAACTCGAAGCAAAGAATACGATCCTCGGCCAAGAACATGTTCTTCTTGAAAATGTTCATTCCCTCAATACCCTTCTTTCCGAGAATCGCAGAGAGCGTATGATCACCGTGGAAGTACTGCTCAAGCGGGCGACCAATGATAGCACGGTAACGGTAAGCCGAGAAAGCACCGGGCAACACACTGACATATCCGAAAGAACTCTCCAGAGGCTTGTCGAGAATGTTACTGATCTTGTACTCGAAGTTCTGGGCCGCAACCAGGGGGTTGATGAGGTTGCGCCCACCCTTGCCCAACATAGCGTGAATTTCACCACAAGCTCCTCCAAGATCCTTGTCGTTGAAGAAACCTTCCCACAGCGACAAGAGCGACTTGGGCCCGGGCTTAGTTCCTGCATCCAGAAGAATGCAGACTTCTGGGTTCAGAATACGTCCAAAGGCGTTAAACAACCAACGATGGGAGTTGATCTTCTTGCTGTTCTTCTGCTTCAGGCAGAACATCATCTGCACAGGCGGCAGGTTGTTTGCTGCTCCCTCTTGAGGGCGCACAAGTTGCTGGTTGGCAGTGACCGAGATTTGCGTGGTGTACTCGAAGATATGGGCGACTGTCTCTTTGCCGTCGATATCCTTCTTCATGACACCTTCTTGGAAGACACCAACAGTGGCCAGAACGTCAAGAACCTCCTTGTCGCAAGCATCAAAACCATCAAAGACCAAGCAGACGACAATCTTCTGCCATGCCTGTCCTCCCTTGTTCCAGAACTCAGTCTTCTTAAGACGGACAATGTCGTTGATGTTTTGCATGACACCGTGCAGCGTGCGCGAAAGCAGCGCCTTGTCTTCGTTATAGTATGTAATCGCAATCAGGAGCTCAGTGTGCCTATTGTACATAGCGGGTCTCAAATTGTAACCGTTCCTCATTGTGAAGTCGTTGGGGTCGCACGTAGCCGCAGTGTATCGCATATGGGTGAACTCTTCGTTCCCAGTTTCCACATCCGCGAGGTATTTCTTCTCCAGCGAGTTCTTGATGGCACTAGGGACTGGGTAGTCGATACTGAGGACGGAGCCCTGAATCAGCTTGACCTTCCTTGTAGGGTAGCGCTTGAGGCCTCCGCCGCCAGGAGCCTGGCGCTTTCTCCAGGCATCCTCAGAGTCGATCGTTCGCGATGGTGACGGGGCTCGGTTCTGGCCTCCGAAAGGAATATCCTCAAGCTCGATGCCTTGTTGGAAGGACGAGCCGCTCGAATACTCTGTCGCGTGTTGTGGGTTTTGCTGTCCAGGCACTGCATACGACTCCGTCAAACTGTATGCTGTCGAGACAGGCCTTTGAATCGCCAGGTTCGACTGGTTGTTGCCATCAAAGGGGGATTGGTATGCATGTCCGCTTGGAGATAGTAGGCCCAGTTCGGATTCGTCTCGGGGGTCTCTCGGTTGGTTGTTATACTGGAAGTTGTTAGTATTTGGCAATCGTTGGTATGCCCAGCCGAAGGGGTCACACATACATTTGGATCGGAAGGGTCCACCTCACGAAGAGGTCCCCCTGGATTGTAACGACCGTCCATTTGTATGATATTGATGGAGGCGACGCGTGTATTGCGTTCAAACCATCAAATTGTTGTGAAATAGATGGGCCCAGAGATATCTGTGTAGCCTCCAGAGCAGGACGCGTTGCCCTTTTCCAAGTTGGATCAAAAGTTGTTTCGGGTTTGGCAGGCTTTGTCTAAGGATAGAGAGATAGCGAGAGACAAGAAGGCACAATGGAAGATGGCCTTTTGGGGGGGGTGAGGATAAAAGGGGTGAAGTGAAAACAGGTTCTTTGAAGACCTGTGTGAGGATTTGGGTAAGAAGTCTTGAAGTAGAAGAAATGTTTCACAGTGTTGCTCTGTGATTAGCACTTCCAGCTTTGTGGCGCTGAGTGCTCCAAAAGCCCGCCAAGAAAAGATGGAGAACAGGATCCAAGGATTGCGAAGTGTGCCACACTCCACACAGCCTCACCACCAGCGCTACCCTAGCATTGCCGGGACAAAGAAGGTACCGCTGTACTCTATTTCAGGTTCATCTTGCCTTCATCGGGTGCATTGGGATATTTAAATTTTGTCCGCCAGACTCTATGAAAATCAAACTCCTCAACCTCCTATACTGAAGCTGGAATTCTGTTCCTGTTTATTTTATTATAGGGGTATAGTTTTCACATGCCCTACATACAAATGAGAGACGACAGATCAGATTAGTCCACCGGAGTTGCAGTTTCTGCAGTGTTCGCACGTAAGCAGGATCCCCCTTTTGCCCTTTCCCGACTGCCTTGTATCAAAGGGGCCTTTTTTAATGAAGTACTCAATACATAGCTTACGCTGCTCGTTGCGCTGACGGTAGATCATGCACAAAAAGTATTTAGTACTCTTCGTATTGAACAAAGAAATGGGTCGGACGTAAGACTTTCGTAGCTGGCAGACAGGGGATAATGTATTTAAATGTATTTATAGACATTTCTTCTCCCCCTTTGCCCATATCCCGTACCCATCCGCACAATTTGTCTTCGGTACCCCTGGCCCGCTGCGCACTTTGCCCAAAACCGTTGTACCGTCCACCTACCTGTACTACGTAGTATACCTGCTCAAGCTATTTTATAGCAACCGCGGTATGGAGCGGCAGCCATCCGAACTGGTACGGTCTGCTTTTATTCTAGACTTTTAGGTGAGGTCGAGACACCATCATATCACAATTTACCATACTCTCTATGCGTGAAAAGGATTGTTAGCATTATGATATTGTCAGCTATTCCCATTTCCAGTTGCATTGGTGCCTCGTCACCATACCACACCATATAGCTCGTATGTAAGACCAACTGACAGTGGTCATCATCGGCCTCACGACTGTCGTATAGGAGGTAAAAAAACAAGGACTGTAACGGTGAATTGAAATTGTGCGATTTAACTGTATACGGAAGTGATAGCTTTAGCATGTCATAAGGCTGTTGCTTAAACCCAGAGTACTGCGTACAAAACTGACATATGGGTGACTTTGTACTGGGCCATCGGTTCGGTTACAGCGTCCCAACGACAAATTTACCGTCTGTCAACCGAAGGTTCCTGGCACATCTCCAGAAAATATACGGTGATCAGCAAGGCTGCCAAGTGCAATGGCACGTGACCACTATCATCACGATACTCCGTGAGATCGCCATCCGATAACAAAACAAGTCACCCCCTCATTCAGGCAGGCCCAACGTCTGATATTCACTTTTTGCTGCTGCATAACATTCTATTGCCCTCTATTATATAAACAAACCTCGTCAGTCAAAATCAGGGATTACTGTTCAGCGCCCTATATACCCCGTCGGAGAGGGACGTCAGGCTACCAGAGCAGCACCTTACAGCAGGCGCCCGCCTTGGTTCACTGCCATCATGCTGAAAATCTGGTCCATGGTAAGCAAATTCCACAGCTATTCCTCGATGCCTATAAGCAAATCAAGCTAACTCCCTCCTCCAGAAAGCGAAGGAGCAAGCAGCTGCCAACGCAAACGGCACCAAGAAGAAGAAGGTCACAGCAGCCCAACTGCGCGTCCAAAAAGGTCTGTCCCACCGCCACCACCCCCCACCGAGCGAGGGCGCCGGGGCTAATCAATCCAGCTAGATCTCGAAGAGCTGGAGCCCAGCCGAACATGGCGCACCGAGTTCCCCGACCCGAACGATATCCTCAACTTCACACTGACGATCGATCCGGATGAGGGCATGTACAAGGGAGGGCGCTTTCACTTCTCGTTTGCTATCAACCAGAACTTTCCGCATGATCCGCCGAAGGTGAAGTGTACGCAGAAGATATACCACCCGAATATCGATCTGGAGGGGAATGTATGCCTCAATATCTTGAGAGAGGACTGGAAGCCGGTGCTGAATCTTAATGCGGTCATTGTTGGATTACAGGTTCGTAGCTCCCAACCCGATCATCCGAACCCCTTTAACATATGCCAATAGTTCCTATTCCTCGAACCCAACGCCTCCGACCCTCTCAACAAAGACGCAGCCGAAGACCTACGATCAAACAGGGAAGGGTTCAAGCGGAACGTCAGGACATCTATGGGTGGTGGCCCTGTGCGGGGCGAGCCCTTTGAGAGGGTTCTGAAGCAGTAGAACCTACGATATAGAGCACGTTGGAACCACAGGGAGATACTTTTTGGGCATATGAGGCGTTTTAGCACAGCGGGCTCTGGGAGTTAACTGCGGAGGCTTGTGCCGTCGCATTCGTAGAGGAATGCCCCATATATTATTACATACGGCAGTGAAATTCAAATTCTCACGACAAGTTGCTATATTGTTTCCCCATGCCGGCGTGTGATGGTGAATAGGCCTCTGAGTAGGCGAGAGTACGAGGGAAGTCAAGAAGTTGACATTTACCGAAGACTCAGAAGATCCGAGATCCGCCTCTCGGAGCACCAAATAGCATGCTCGGTGCAGCTGTAATGGCACAGCCGCGGGCTCAGAGAGTTGGCAGGACGTAATAATGGGTTCCGACTGTTATCCGTGCCGCAACAATCCCAAGAGCAGATTCACTGGTTTGTATGGAAGTGTTGACTCTCTCGGCGCCACGGCCAGGGTGTGATAGTGAGAGAGGGAGCGACAGCGGTGAGAATATGAGAGATAGATGGGGCACGTCAGTGAGAAGGCATGACAGTGACGGAGGAACGATAGTGAGAGAGGATACGACAGTGAGAGTGTCGGGGAGCTTCTACGGGTATAAAAACACGAGAACCCGAAAGGCTCCTGTAATGATGGTGACGGCAAACTTACATGCCCAATCAACGCGAAATCTACATTCGGCTTTCCGACGTCTCTGCCTGTGATACCGAATGCTGTTGCAAAGGAGCAGTATAAATACTCTTCCATTGTAGACGACGTCTCTCTCATGAGGCAAGGTGGCTGATGATGGACGCTTCAGGTTTCCGGAACCCGCTGGACAGGATATATATTTATCAACGTTATTGCAAGTTTCTGGCGTTTCTACCGTTGCAGGTTCATGACTTGCGGCTCCATTACGATATTGTTTAGTGTGACCCATGTGCCTTGACAGTTGCTATGGTATTTCAAATGTAGCCTGTGATGTTGTATAGGCCCCTGATAAAGAGAGGCCCGTGAAGAGGCAATAAATGTATAACAGTCACTAAGAGTTATAGAATAGCCCATAGACTCCGCTATTGCTCAGGTTGATTAGTTACCCTTCAGGCTCTTTGGCGATAGGGGCAACGACAGGGGCACTTGTGAATATTTATACCGCCTAAAAGTATGAATAGTAACTGTGCGCAGCTTCAAAACTAATAGAACCTCTTCCTTTGGCTTACTTTTTAGGCGACTACGCGCAGACTTCAAAGATAATAGATCCTGTCCGCTAGGTTTTTGGGGCGAGTGGCTATTTAAACAGCTCTTATAGTTTCGAACGCATATTTTATATTCATAGTTGCTGCAATCAACTCGGGCAACAAAAAGGATCTACGGGCCGTTCTGAGCTCCCTGGTGACTGTTGTGCATAGTCCCCTGCTCCGACTTTTCAGCGGCATAAGTAGCAGGGCTCAATTCCAAAAATTATATCAGCTTTGAGATGCCGAAAACAGCAAAAAGAAGTGACCAGGCTGGGGTTCGATCCCAGGACCTTTTCGGTACATTAGAAATGTTAACGAAACGTGATAACCAACTACACCACCCGGCCAATTGATGTTCTCCCATGGTGGTCAATCTCATGAAGAACCACCTTGAAAAAATGATTTCGTTGTGAGTGGGTGACCATGTGGAGTCAGTGCTCCGTATATTTTCTCCGTGCACCGCAACCCCATAAACACGTGATGCCCTATGCCGAATTAGCGCGCATGAGCTATGGGGCGTCGGGGAAGCGAGATCGGCCTCAAAAATTCAATACTCGAGCTACGTATCCCCACAACAGACCTGACTCACTATTATAAGAATCAACAGCCCCCCCATCTTTCTTAGCCATTGAACCACAACACACAAATGGCTTCACGAACTCTTTCACGAGCTGCCCGCTCCCAATTGGCACGCCAATTCTCTGCGCCAGTGGCTAAGCGTACCTTTGTGTCCGTTGTCAATGCCGCTGCCAGACCGGCTGTCGCCAGAGCTGCAGCTCCGGCCCAGCAGTTCCGTGGTGTGAAGACTGTCGACTTTGCTGGCGACAAAGAGCAGGTCTATGAGCGCTCCGACTGGCCTCGTGAGAAGCTCCTGGTAAGTTTCCCGATGCTGATGAATCGCCCAATTGGTGATCCCACCGCCATTTGGGTTTTTCAAGCGACCTCGGCTTACGATTTCGTAGGAGTACTTCAAGGATGACACTCTGGCTATGATCGGATATGGTATGTTCAGCTCCATCAGTCAATTGCATGAGCTCTGCTAACCAATTCACTTAGGTTCGCAAGGACACGGTCAGGGTCTCAATGCCAGAGATCAGGGCATCAACGTCATTGTCGGTGTCCGCAAGGGCGGTCAGTCATGGAAGGAGGCTGAGCAAGATGGATGGGTTGAGGGCAAGAACCTCTTCGAGATCGATGAGGCCATCACCCGTGGTACCATCATCATGAACCTCCTCTCCGATGCTGCCCAGTCCGAGACCTGGCCTCACATCAAGCCGCAAATCACCAAGGGAAAGGTACATAAATCTACCTCCAATTCCTAATTTCACTTTACTAACTCAATCCCAGACTCTTTACTTCTCTCACGGATTCTCCCCCGTGTTCAGGGAGCTCACCAAGGTTGATGTGCCAACTGACGTCGATGTCATCCTCGTCGCCCCCAAGGGATCCGGCCGCACTGTCCGCACCCTTTTCCGTGAGGGCCGTGGCATCAACGCCTCCGTCGCCGTCTACCAGGACATCACCGGCAAGGCTCTCGAGAAGGCCACCGCCCTCGGTGTTGCCGTCGGTGCCGGATACATGTACGTGACCACCTTTGAGAAGGAGGTCTACTCTGATCTCTACGGTGAGCGTGGCTGCCTCATGGGAGGTATCCACGGTATGTTCCTCGCCCAGTACGAGGTTCTCCGTGAGCAGGGCCACTCCCCCTCGGAGGCCTTCAACGAGACCGTCGAGGAGGCTACCCAGTCCCTCTACCCTCTCATCGGTGCCAACGGCATGGACTGGATGTACGAGGCCTGCTCGACCACCGCCCGCCGTGGTGCCATCGACTGGAGCTCCAAGTTCAAGGACGCCCTCAAGCCCGTCTTCAACGACCTGTACGACTCCGTCAAGACCGGCAAGGAGACCCAGCGCTCCCTCGACTACAACTCCCAGCCAGACTACAGACAGAAGTACGAGGCTGAGATGCAGGAGATCCGCGACCTTGAGATCTGGAGGGCCGGAAAGGCTGTCCGCTCTCTCCGCCCTGAGAACCAGAAGTAAATGGTTGATGGGTGATGGATTGGTGGGATGTTGGTGGTTTACAGGCAGGGCTGTTTGCTGATGGGGGAATTTATTTTCGATAACGGCGCATGTTTGTACAAATAACTCGGTTCTATATCATCGGATATGAGGCCCTGAATGCAAAAGTTGCTTACTCCATTAAAAAAAATACCTTAAAATAACTTGATGACTATTTGTATGTGAACTCGGCTTTAGTGAAATGTATGCAACCTCTGCTCATTGAATTCTACGTAAACTCGTCATGGTGAATCCATGACTGTATTCGCAGATCCATTCAAAGGCGTGCTGTTAGCTGTGACACATTTCCTCCGCAATCGGCTCGCGCAATCAGCTGCCAACCATCCGTGCCCTCTCTGCCCCGGTTGTTCGGCGTTGCTCCGATATCCAGTTTTGCGGCTCGGTGTTCGGTGAATCCTGTTAGTGTCAATGTTGCATGAGAAAATGTGGGGTTGATGGGGGTCACGCCGAGGGTCTCCGCCGTTGTCGCCGCTATCGTATCAGGGCTTGGAGATTAGCAACCATTGGTGCGGAGTCAATGGATGGTGTAGAATAATTTTATGACACGCATATATGGCTGTATATGGCCATAAGAATGGTAGTAATCCAGAATGCGAATTCTCATGACTATATGTTCCTCAAAAAGGCAGGTAATTGTAGAATCAAAGGCGTAACCCTAAGGATACCAGGTACCAGTTTGGACAGGCCAAGGCCGCACCACTGCGTGCTTACCCCGCATACCCCTCCATCCCTCTCGTAAAAATATATCTCCAACTCCTCACAGTCATATATATCTTCCTCTTTCGCCCTCCTATACCCTCACATCCCTATACCCCACCTCATATTCCTATACACATCCTCCCATCATAACCATCGCAATGGCAGACCCCAATTCCCTCCCCCTCTCCCGCTCCTCCGTCCTCGCTGCACACACCCTCATAACCCCATACATCCACCGCACCCCCGTCCTGACCTCCACCTACCTCGACCAGCTAGCTTCCACGCCCCGCACCGCCGCCGAGCTCGCAGACACCCCCTGGGCCGGAAAGGCTCCCGCAAACCCAAAGATCAGGCTCTGGTTCAAATGCGAGAATTTCCAGAAGGTCGGCGCGTTCAAGGCGCGAGGCGCGTTTCACTCACTGCTGAGGCTGGTGGAGAGTGAGGGCTGGGAGGAAGGGGGTGGTAGGGAAAGGGGTGTGGTCACGCATAGTAGTGGTGAGTTCCTCCTCCGTTCTGGCTGCTGTCTGGCCGAGAGGCTGCCTCTTGGGGGGAATATTCCTGGAACTGTAGCTGACGATGCAATCCCACAGGCAACCACGCCCAAGCCGTCTCCCTCGCCTCCGCGACTCTCAAAATCCCCGCTCACATCGTGATGCCCCGCATCAGCACCCCCGCCAAAATAGCAGCCACCCAAGCCTACGGCGCCCGCGTCCTCTTCAGCGGTTCGACAGCCCCGGAGCGCGAAGCCGTCGTCGCAGAGGTGATCAAGGAGACTGGGTCGACCCTGATCCCTCCCTACGACCACCCACACGTCATGATTGGACAGGGCACCGCTGGGTTGGAACTACAAGAACAAGTTGTGGAGGCCCAGAAGGAGGGGAAGAAAGGGAAGGGGGGGCTGAATGCGATTATCACACCCTGTGGCGGAGGCGGCTTGTTGAGCGGCACGGCGCTGAGTGCTGAGGGAACGGGGATACTGGTTTTTGGCGCTGAACCCGAGTTTGAGGGCGCGGATGACTGTAAGAGAGGCCTTGCGGCTGGGAAGCGTATTGAGGTGGTGAAGTCGTTGACGATTGGTGATGGGTTGAGAACGCCAGTTGGGGCGTGGCCCTGGAAGGTGATTAGCAATGAGAAGCTTGTGAGGGGGGTGTATAGTGTTACGGAGGAGCAGATTAAGGCTACACTGCGTCTGGTGTTGGAGAGGATGAAGGTGGTTGTGGAGCCGAGTGCGGTGGTGGGGTTGGCGGTTGCATTGTGGAATGAAGATTTTAGGAAGGTTGTGGAGAAGGAGGGCGCCGGAGAGGAATTTGATTTGGGAGTTGTATTTACTGGGGGCAATGTGAATCTAGAGGGATTGGGGAAGCTGTTTGAGTCGAAGTAAGGGTTTTTAGAACGTTGGTTCTGTTAGATATCTATAGTTGAGATTTTGCGGTTATTTTATTTACCAGTTATAGAACTATAATTATATCACTTCTAGTATTTATACGTCTCGAATCCCATGGTTTATTTTCTGTTTCTTGCTCGGATTTTTTGTAAAAATTTATTATTATCTCATAAATAATCTGGTATTAATTTTATGGTATTATTTTAGTTATTGGTTTACGTGTGTTTACAATTTTTTATATACTTATATAAATTAACATTAGGTCCTCTACTTCTTATAATTGGCCTTGCACATACACCACAGAGTACTTGATTATTACCATTCCTTGTAGGGGACGCTGTTGTTATGTTTTATCCCTCTCAATCCATAGCTTCACTTCTATATCACACAGTTTCATGCCTCAGGCACACATGCCCCTCACTACCACTCTACGCGAACGCGTACACAAACCCCACCCAGCCTAACATCGCGTCAACCGCGCATTTGTCGCCTCTTCACTATCTGCCTCTTCAGCCTCCTTCACTTCTGCACGTACCTCCCCAGCAATAATCAACCCAGCCAGCAATCATGGCCTCCGATCTTGCAGCATCGAAGATTACACCTGGAGTCCTTGAGTTCGTCCACATTCCATGATCACGCCACAGCTTGTGGAGCTGACTAACGTTATCCAGTGCCATCTTCAACGACCCCGAACGACGCGCCACAGACTTTCCAGTACCAGTATGCCAATGTGTTCAGATCAAGCCTTTGGCTTCCCAAGGAAATGGAGCAGAGAGATATAGGGTGGTCCTCAGTGACACCAAGAACTTCGTCCAGAGCATGCTCGCCACAGGAGCCAACCACTTCATACACGACCAGAAGCTGAAGAAGGGTTCGCTGGTGCGTCTGAAGCAATTTCAGGCAAATGCCCTCAAGGGCAAGAAGTGGGTTTGCTTCAGCTGTTCCCCATATCAGACACTAACTATACCAGGATCTTGGTGATTATGGATATCGACGTTTTGGAGGAGTTTGGCGAGCCGGAGAAGATCGGTGACCCCCAAGCGTTGAAAATGAAGGACGAGGAGGAAGATGTGAAGCCTGCCCCCGGAGCTGTATCAGGCGCCGGCTTTTACGGAAACAAGCCCGCCCAACAACCAGCGGCAGCAGAGCGATCGATCCCGACCCGAACCGGCCCTTCGAGCTCCGCAGCGCATGGTAACATATACCCGATTGAGGCGCTTTCACCATACGCACATAAATGGACCATCAAAGCTAGGGTATCGAACAAATCGGAGATCAGGACGTGGCATAAACAGAGTGGCGAGGGGAAGTTGTTCAGTGTCAACCTGCTGGATGAAAGTGGCGAGATCAAGGCCACGGGGTTCAACGAGCAGTGCGACCAACTATACGACTTATTTCAGGAGGGCTCTGTGTATTACATTTCGTCGCCGTGCAGGGTTCAACTGGCAAAGAAGCAGTTCACAAACCTCCCAAACGACTACGAGTTAACCTTCGATCGGGAGACGCAGGTTGAGAAGGCCGAAGACCAAGAGAACGTCCCGCAAGTCCGATTCAATTTTACAAACATCGCAAATTTGCAGACCGTAGAGAAGGACACAACGATTGATATTATTGGAGTGCTCAAGGAGGTCGCCGATGTCAACCAGATAGTGTCAAAGTCTACCAGCAAACCATACGACAAGCGAGAGCTGACCCTCGTCGACGACAGTGATTTCTCCGTCCGTTTAACGATCTGGGGAAAGACTGCAACGGCATTTGATGCTCAGCCAGAATCGATTGTTGCGTTTAAAGGAGCCAAGGTCTCGGATTTTGGCGGCAGGAGTTTGAGCTTGCTTTCATCTGGCTCCATGTCCCTTGACCCGGATATCCCAGAAGCCCATAAACTCCGCGGATGGTACGATACTCACGGACGCAGTAACACCTTTGCGTCTCACTCCGGAATGGCGAGCGCTGGAGCTGCTGGAGGCCGCCAAGACCCCGTCATGAGCATTGCCAAAGTTTACGAGGACAACCTGGGCATGTCTGAGTCGACTGACTACTTCTCTACCAAGGCAACAATTGTGTATATCAAGCAGGAGAATTTTGCCTACCCAGCATGCTTAAGTGAGGGGTGCAACAAGAAGGTCACAGACATGGGCGATGGCACATGGCGCTGCGAAAAGTGTGATATCTCGCACCCGAAACCCGAGTACAGATATATCATGTCTCTCAATGTCAACGACCACACTGGCCAGCTGTGGCTGAGCTGTTTTGATGATGTTGGACGACTGGTTATGGGCATGAGTGCTGACCAGCTGATGGCTCTGAAGGACAGTGATGACCCCGCTGCCGGGCGTGCATTCGAGGAGGCAAACTGCAAGACTATGCTGTTCAAGTGTCGGGCTAAGATGGACAGCTTCCAGGACCAGCAACGGTAAGCATTCCCATGAATGAGTTTGTAGAAAGAAATGCTAATAGGGTGATATAGAGTGCGTTACCAGGTCACTGGCGCAAGCCCCGTCAACTACACGAATGAAGCACAGAAGCTGGCCGAGTTGATTAAACTGTATAACATCTGATTGTTGCAAGCACTAGATAGTCTGAGTTTTCGTGTATTGTCGAATTCAAGCGGCATGCAGTAGCCAAAGAAGTTGCTATGGAGTGGATGCGGAGGATCTCACTGTAACGAAAATGAGTCGGATGGCTGAAAGGGATAAGTATTATGTTAATGTTACAACCAACCACTGAGAGGCCACAAATGACTAGAATTATTCATGAAATTACATGGAGAAAACATATGATCTCATCTTGAAAACTTTGCAATGGTAGGCATGGATGGGTTCGTCAATGAAATTAATTCAAAGTTAATCGGAGTTATTATCGTTATAATCTCCTACTATTCATTAATCCCTGACCCGATTTGTCGTGATTCATAAGCCTCCACCTCATCTATAAACCCCCTCTCCTCCCAATCCTGACCTGACTCCGGCTACATCACAGCCATAAGATCTTCATCGTCCGGCCCAACAATCCAACCCATCTCATCTCCACCATACGCATCAGCATAACTAGCGCCGACCTGCTTCTTCTTTTGTTTCCGAACCCATACCAAATACTCCTTCTCATGCGTAAGAAGATGGTCAGTAGCTTTGATATCTTCCACCATAGTCTCAATGCGCGCCATGGCCCCAGCGAGTTCTCGCTCCACCTGAGCTTCGTCTGAGTCCTTTTCTGTAGGCGCAAACCGGAGATATGCAGGTTGGTCCCCCTGGGCGCTAACAAGAGTGCCAAGCAGCTCCCCTTGAGATATCATGTTGCTGAGCAAGGCTTCCACGGCGCTATCGCTCTCCAACTTGATCCCCGTCTCGGCACTCACGGTGGTTTTGGAAATATACGAGACTGGAATCGTCTCGTACAAACTTGACAGCCTGCGTATCTGGTGTTTCTGGTGTGATCCCAGTACGACACGCATCAGGCCGGCATTCCCGTCTGCGCTCCAGATGGTCATGCCGGCGGTAATTTCTGCGTTGAGCCTTGAAGCAGTTCCCACTTCAAATAATCCGACCACTACATCATATGGCTTCCCAAGGATATGGAACGCCTTGGAGGCACTGCTGTTTGTATTAGGGGGCAGGGCCGGGGCCTTCCCGGTCAGAAGCACCTTCACCAATGTCCACTTTTTGTAAGCCTCCACCATTATCTTGCTGACCGCAATGCCCCTGACCGGATATGCAATGGCATTCTCAAGACACTCCGCAGCGTTTTCCCACTGCTGCAGGCCGATGAATATTGAGGCGCTGTACGAGAAATATTCAAGGATATCTTGTGTACTTAATTTCTTGGTGAGACCTGACTCTGTCGTGAGATATTCATGGGCCCTAAGACGGAGCGAGCAGGGATGTTTTGGGTGACGGCCCACGGTTGGGATATATAAAATGTGTCGCTCGAGGATAGGAGCCGCACTGGAGTATTCCTGAGATTCAAGGGCTGCCCTGGCGAGAATAAGGTGCGCCGAGGTCAGTGTTGACGCTGCTGGATCCAGCCGAAGGATGGCACTAGCGATAGGTGAAACGGCAGCTCCAGGCTATAGGGATATTAGTAACCTATGTCATGAGGTTGGTTGGGCTGGCAAATACCTGTCCTAAATGGCGAGCAAGCCCTGCCACAATTGTAATGATTTCCAATGTCTCTGGTCCAATATATCTGACCTGCCTAGAGTCGAAGTTCTCCAGAAAATATACTATTTTCTCCCATAATGGCATCAAATCTACCGGCGGGGTGTTGTTCTGGGCCAATTTGAGAGTGTTCTGGACTTCGGTGGTGCGGGCGAGGAGTGCAAACGCATATGGTATTGAATTCAGCGCCGGGTTGATAATCTGCACAAAATTAGTCAAGAGCACGGAATTGGAATGAGGGGAACCAACATTGAGAACATCTTCACCCCCGGAAGTTGCCTGGAGAAGTGTCTTGCCTGGAAGCTTCCTGAGGTTTTTGACCTGCGATTTTATGCCCTCATCGTACTGTTCGTCAGACAGCGGCTGGATCGGCGGCGGATGAACAGGAAAGGATAGCAGTAATGGAAGTAGTTTGTCCATTTCCACCTATTCGGGGCGAGTGGTTGTCAAGCCGTGACGTTGTGAGATCGTGTGTTGTGAGGTCGAGGTCAGATTTGTGGTGGTCCAGGCGACCACGAGAGCTCCTCCAACAGTACGGCCTAGCCAGCTATCAGGTACCGTTTAGTGGAGAAGTCGCTTGAGGATCGCTCCAGCACTTACTAGTGCGCAAGAGGCGATAGAGACCGTGCTGCCAAAGTGGATGAGCTGAGAATATAGTGCTCTACCGTAAACCTGAGATCGGATGTACTGTAAGTACAGCTGTGGTGCTGTACCTCCAAGGCGGCGGCACATGCGGGATGGTTGTCGGAAGCTAAGTTTTTCCGCGATACCAGATACCAATCGGATTATGCGACAGAATCCGAGATGGTTTCAATCTATCTCTCACAAATGACTCTTGCGGCGTTATAAATCCAATCCTCACGCCGATCGACCTTAAACTACTGTCTTGCAATCAGGTTGACCCCACTGTACCTTGCATCTATTTAGCGACCGCATTGCCCCTCCTCCCCTCACCTCCAGCGACAAAAGCTGTTCTCAACGACTTCCCCGCGATCTCGAATTCGTCCGAGCTTATTTATACCCCTCACTCGCAATGTCTCTTTCAAACGCCCAACCCGTCGACGCCGGCAAGGCCGCCAAATCCGCCTCCCACACCCTCGCAACGCTCTCCTCGAGCGCCCGAAACGATGCGCTCACCGCAATCCACGCCGCGCTCTCTCAATCCAAGGACGAGATCCTAGCCGCCAATGCGCGCGACCTGACAGCCGCCAAAGAGGCGGCCTCTAACGGGAACCTCAGCGCGAGTATTGTGTCGAGGCTGGACCTCGGGAAGCCTGGGAAGTGGGAGGATATGCTGAAGGGGATACTGGATGTGCGTGCACTGGACGACCCTGGTAAGTCTATGCGCTCCTTGTGTGGCAAATATGATATGCTAACAAGCACTTCGTGTAGTTGGAAAGGTCACCCTCCGCACCCGCCTAGATGACGGTTTAGACCTCGAGAGAGTAACCTGCCCCATCGGCGTCCTCCTCATCATCTTCGAGGCCCGCCCCGAAGTCATCGCCAACATCGCCGCCCTGGCAATCAAGTCCGGCAACGCAGCCATCCTCAAAGGTTCGTCCCCCGACATCCCCCGACCCCAACAATACTGACCCCATCCCCCCAGGCGGCAAAGAATCCACCGAATCCTTCGTCGCCATCTCCACCGTCATCTCCTCCGCCCTCTCCACAACCCAAGTCCCCAACGACGCCATCCAACTCATCAAAACCCGCGACGTGATCCCCCAACTCCTCGCGCTGGACCAGTACATCGACCTCGTCATCCCGCGCGGCTCCAACGATCTCGTCCGCTTCGTCAAGTCGTCGACTAAGATCCCCGTCCTCGGCCACGCTGACGGAATCTGCTCCCTCTACCTCGAACACACCGCCGACCAGGAGGCAGCAACACGCATCATCGTCGACTCCAAGACCACCTACCCCGCCGCCTGCAACAGCGCCGAGATCCTGCTCGTTGAGACCGCCGCGCTCTCGCTGCTCCCTCAAGTCGCTGAGGCGCTGCTCGCAAAGGACGTCATCCTGCGCTGCGACGCAGAGTCCAAAGCCGTGCTGGACGAGAAGTTCCCCGGCAACGAATTGATCCAGGCTTCTGACCCCGTAGACTACGACACCGAGCACCTCTCCCTCAAACTCGCTATCAAGACCATCCCCGACACCGAGGCGGCGATCGTGCACATCAACACGCACGGCTCGCACCACACCGACGCGATCCTGACGTCCTCCTCCGAGCTGGCTGAGCGCTTCATGGCGGGCGTTGACTCCGCGGGCGTGTTTTGGAATACGTCGACGCGGATGGCGGATGGGATGCGCTATGGGTTCGGTACGGAGGTGGGGGTGAGCACGAATAAGATCCATGCGCGCGGGCCGGTGGGGTTGGAGGGGTTGATGATTTATAAGTATAAGGTGCGTGGGCAGGGGCAGATTACGGCGGAGTATGGGGAGGGGGAGGGGCAGAGGAAGTGGAAGCATGAGTCGTTGGCGCTATAGAGGGGAGGCGAGAGGTAAAAAAGAAGATCAGAGAATATGAGGATTAGTTGAGATAGATTATAGAAGAAAAGCGTAAGAGAAAGACGTAGAATTCATTGAATGGTTAACACCACTATCCTATCTATACATGGCCTCGACTCGTTCGTTTAATACCAATACCACATTCCTATGTTCACCCCCTCCCCCAAGAAACAGAGAATCCTTAAATACCCCTTCATCAAACCCCTCACTCTCGTCCCTTATAACTCCCCATCCTCTCAATATTCCCCATAATCCCACTCCTCCCCCCCAACCCACTCCCCGGCCTCATCCCCAACCCACTCCCAGGCCTCATCCCAAGCCCACTCCCCGGCCTCCCCTGCGCACCACTCCCACTCCTCGCCCTATCCCCCGCCGCCGCAGAGCCAGGGGGTCTAATCTTACTCTCCCCCGAGCTCGCACCATACCCCGGAGCCCTCAACCCCGAAGCCCTCTGCACACTCCCCCTCAAATTCTCCACTCCACTACTAACAGCCGGATTCTTTACCGCTGCCGCAGCACTCGCTTCCTGGAGCGCAAGCAACTCATCACACGCCGCGACCAACTCCCCCTTCTCAATCCGCTCCTGCTGCAATTCCTCGCGCAGCCCCTCATTATCCGCCTTGAAACTCGCCACTTCGTGCGCTAGCCCCTCAAGACGGGCTTCAAGCTCCTTCGCTATCTGCGCATCCAGCGCTGCCTGCGCGCGCAGCTCTTCGGTAACGTCATTAGCAGGCATACGCGGCACGACTCCACTCATAGTCGCGTCCCGTCCCAGTCTGAGGTCCTCATTCTCATGCACCAGACTCTCCACCTTGGCCTCAAGATCGCGGACCTTCCTATCCCAGCGCCCCTCATAACTCTTCTTCAGCGCCGCCACTTTCGTCTCATGCTTACTCTTATACAGCGCATGCAACTCCCTCGCCACCTTCTCAACCGCAAACTCCACCTCATGCGCCGCACTCGCCCCCGCAGCCCTCTTCGCCGCCTCCCCACCCGGACTCGACGCCCCGCCCGCAGCAGCAGCTTGCGCAGCAACGGCGCGCATACCTGCCATTTTTGACTCAGCTTCCTGCGCCATACTCTCCGCTGCCTCTCTGCGCTTCTCACTCTCATCCAGTCGCCCCTCAAGATCCTCCCGCTCCCGCTCAGCATGCACAATCTCCTCCTTCACATTCCTGAGCACGCCCTCCATCTCCCTCCCCCTCTTCTCCCACGCCTCCTTCTCCGCCTCCAATTGCTCCCTCGCGCTGCGCTCGTCGCGGAGCATCTCCATCCCGTCTCCCGCGCGCTTCTCCGCATCGCCGATCGCGGATTTGAGACTCGTGACTTCGGCTTCTTTACCGCTTAATGAGGCTTTGAGACTGCTGATCTCGGAAAGAAGTGCTGATTTCAGACCTTCCAGTTCGCGGGGTGTGACGGACGGCATGGAGCGCGGGGTTGGCGCGGGGGGGATGTCGAAGTCGAGGAGGTTCGACATACGCGAGGATGTGGAGGGGGCGGCGGAGAAGCGGTTTTTGTTCGGGGAGGGGGTGCGTGCGCTGTTGGGGTAGGTGGTTTGGTTGCGCAGCGGGGACTCGTAGCTGTGTCGAGAAGAAGTGCTGAAATTGTTGAATTGCTCCGTGAAATCTATCATATTCGTTGTATCATTGCCGCCATTGTTATACTGATAGTTGTTGTTATTATCGGTCCGGCGCGGCGTAGGCGACGATTCCTCCTCCTGCCTCATCGGCCGCCGCAGCGTCGCTGGCGTGTAGGATGACGCCAGGTTGGGTGTCCGCGTTGAGGACAGCGATTTCGTGGGCGTGTGCCCGATTTGTGCGTACATTGTCCCGTCGGGGACGGCGGAGAATGCACTAAATGCCGTTTCGTCCGCGAAGCCCTCGTCATCGCCTCCATTGCGGCTCAGCACCGTGTCATCAAAGCCCGATTCGGCGTCCGCGTAATCGCCGTTGCTGCCGCCGTCGCTGTCTTCGTCTTCGAGGATCTGGATGGCGCGCGTGAGACCCTCGTTGTCGCGGAGGACGTCGTTGATGGATAGAGTCGTCTCTTGGATCTGCCTTGGCTGCGGCTGTTGTTGCGGTGTAGGTTGCGGCTCTGGCTGGGCCTGTGTTGTCTGTGTGGGCGACACCGCAACTTTGACGGGAAAGCGGCGGTCTGGCGATGATATCTTGCGCGGACTCCTCTGCGGTGTCCCCGCTTCCGACTGTATTGAGCGAATCTTCAGCATCTTCAGCGGACTCGTCACGCTATTGCGCCCCGAGGCGGTGGGCGACGGCGACGCGGCGTCCTGCTTCGCGGGCGAGATGTTCTCCGACTGCAGTTGCGCGTTCGCTGTTGCTCCAAAGGGCGAGCTGGGTGGTCCCTCGGACAGGTCCGCCTCAGGGTCTTGGTACATATTTGTTGACATGCGCAGCTGTTTGAGCGGCGACGTCGTGGTGTTCATTGCGGTGTTTGATTTCTCGGATAGGGGCTGCGCCATCCTCCACGTGCGGGCTTAATCAGGGAGGAGGATGAGAGACACAAATCTGTCTATCGCTTTTCTTTTTTCGTAAGGCTGCGGTGGATTTGAGCGTGTTCACTTGGGTGCTTGGTAGGCCCTACTACTCTGACTTTCCATGGGAGCGGTGCCGGATGTGGTTATCGCTAGAATTAAAGTTGGGTTGTGTTGACGCCAAGTAGTCGCCCCGGTAACCGAGCAAAATAGTGGCAGAGCCGCGCATCCTGCATCCCTCTGGACAGCTTGCCCAAAATAAAAAAAGGCGACTATATTTAAGGCACGACCTAGTTTTACATGATCTCACCATGCATGCCTTGAAATGTCTTAAGAAAGTAAAGAAAAAAATACTCTATTATAGTGCCCTGTGCATCATCTCCCTCTTCTGCCTACAGAACCATGCTCTATATCTCACCCGCCTATATCGGGACAAGAGTCCGTGAGTCCTCATGTCTGAGTCCGCAGTTATCCGCGGGCGAAACCGAAACATTTCCTGTATACCATAGTAGAAATGTGGGGAGAGTTTGAGTTTCGAACGAAACGAACCGCGAGAAATGCACACCATCTGATACCGCGTACCTTGCTTACCGGTGCAGTAGAGTACAGCAGCATGCTGCCTTGCCCTGTCCTGCCCTGCCACCCTATCTAGTACCGACAGACGCCTGATCCGCACTGGCAGTTGCTAGAGGCTGTACTATTCATGCCAGATTGCTGCGTATCAGTGCATCCTACCTACCCGCGTTAACATCCCGCACCTGTACCGTGCAAGGGGAAAAAAGGGTAGGTGGGTTGTTCTACCACAGCTTACTGTACTGGTACTGGTAGTAGTCCGTGGGTGGGTAGCAAGGCTGTAGCTAGACTTGCCGCAGTACAGCTATAGTACAGCACAGTACAGCTAACTACCGCACCGCACAGCTTACAGTTTAGTTACAGCTTACAGGAGCCGCGAACGAGCACCCAGTCAGCGATCGGGAATGTCTCGGCGGGGATATAATGATCTCTGGTAATGTGTGTGCAGCTGCAAGGCATACATTAGCATTTGGAACGACAAGCGTTCAGCCGGACGGGACGACGGGGGGATCGCAGGATTGGGGTGGTAGGTGGGTGGTGGATGGAT
>JPJZ01001063.1:0-31517 GCA_000750815.1 Pseudogymnoascus sp. VKM F-4516 (FW-969) | reverse complement strand
GCTCACCGGCTTGGGGGGGGGGGTGGCTGAATTGAGAAAATTGCTTTTTAACTGGTATTGTTTTTTTATTCTTGGCTGTATTGTGTGTGTGTGGTTTTTGATGCATGTGATGTTATGTGATATGATGTGGCGTGATGTGATGTGTAATATGTGCTATTTGTGACATGTTCCCACCCCCTCTTCCTCTGATGTGTATGTAATTGGGAGGTGGTCGTCACCGAGGAGTAAATGTAGGGATATGTAGGGGAAGGGAGGATTTGGGTTGGGTGGGATTATTGAGTATATTTGTTTGAATTTAAATAATTATTGCGAGGAGATAATATATATATTTGAAAAGGGGTATTTTCTTGGCTTGTAATTCTGTAGGTTATCAGAATGATATTACCAAAAAAAGTAACTCGACTACTTCTACAACCAGCCTTTATACATAAAAACAAAAACAAATAACTACCCGCAGCTGATAGACAACAGCAGTAAATCAGTTCATGATGAATTTAACATGATAAAAATATAAATCCATCAAAAAAGCAAAAAGAATAATTCCGGTACCGGGAATCGAACCCGGGGCTACCCGGCTCCAAATTTGAAAGCGGGTTATGTTAACCCCTACACTATACCGGAGGGATAATCTTGATAAGTCGAGCCTATGCGGGTACACATTCATCTCACCCGCAACAGCTCCCAAAACGCCAAGAGTTACTCGCCTAATTATGGGTGGCCCACTGGATACTGGCGACGTCGCGACATTCCAGGGCGGCCCATACCGCAAGACCATTTACGCAAGCTTTACGGTCCCCCTCACCCTACAACCCCCCCTCTAAACTTGCCAATTCGTGACGCTGGGGAGCATACCTCATCATCATGAGTTATAGCAAGAAAGACGAAGATGGAGATCAGGCCCTCATGAAGGTGGACCGTACCTCCGTCTTCCAAGAAGGTGAGGAGCTGCTGGCCCCCTCGACCCCCCTTCCTCGATAGAGAGAGAGCTTCCATTTAGCTAACCACCCCTCGCTGCAGCACGATTATTCAACTCCTCGCCCATCCAACCGCGAAGATGTCGAATCCTACTCACCAAGATCGCCCTCCTCCTCTACACAGGGGAGAAGTTCCCCACCAACGAAGCCACCACCCTCTTCTTCGGCATCTCAAAGCTCTTCCAGAACAAAGACGCCAGTCTGCGGCAGATGGTGCTTCTCGTCATCAAAGAGCTCGCTACCTCAGCTGAGGACATCATCATGGTGACCAGCACCGTCATGAAAGACACCGGCGGCGGCACAGACGCCATCTACCGCCCCAACGCCATCAGAGCACTCTGCCGCATCATCGACTCCACAACCGTCCAATCCATCGAGCGAGTCATGAAAACGGCCATCGTCGACAAGAACCCCTCCGTCTCCGCCGCCGCGCTGGTATCCTCCTACCACCTCCTCCCCATCGCCCGCGACGTCGTGAGGCGCTGGCAGAGCGAGACGGCCGAGGCGGCCGCGACGACTAAGTCCTCTGGCGGCTTCTCGCTGGGCTTCTCGTCCTCGGCGTCTGCGATGCCGGTTAATAACTCGACGATGACGCAGTACCATGCCATCGGGCTGCTGTACCAGATGCGTGTCCATGACCGCATGGCCTTGGTGAAGATGGTGCAGCAATTCGGCGTAGCGGGCGCGGTCAAGAACCAAGCTGCTATTGTGATGCTCGTGCGTCTCGCTGCGCAGCTTGCTGAGGAGGACCCGGCGCTCAGAAAGCCGATGATGGTGTTGCTGGATGGCTGGCTGAGGCATAAGAGCGAGATGGTGAATTTCGAGGCTGCTAAGGCGATTTGTGATATGCGTGATGTCACGGACGCGGAGTGCATCCAGGCTATCCATGTGCTGCAGCTATTCCTGACGTCGCCGCGCGCGGTAACGAAGTTCGCGGCGATTCGCATACTGCATAACTTTGCGACGTTCAAGCCGCAGGCTGTGAACCCGTGTAACCCGGACATTGAGCTGTTGATCTCGAATAGCAATCGCTCGATTGCGACGTTTGCGATTACGACGCTGTTGAAGACGGGGAATGAGGCGAGTGTGGATAGGCTTATGAAGCAGATCTCGGGCTTCATGTCGGAGATTACGGATGAGTTCAAGATTACGATTGTGGAGGCGATTCGTACGCTGTGCTTGAAGTTCCCGAATAAGCAGGCTGGTATGCTGGCTTTCCTTAGTGGCATTTTGAGGGATGAGGGAGGATATGAGTTTAAGCGTGCGGTGGTGGAGAGTATGTTCGACCTCATCAAGTTCGTCCCCGAGTCGAAGGAGGACGCTCTCGCGCACCTCTGCGAGTTCATCGAGGACTGCGAGTTCACGAAGCTAGCTGTGCGTATCCTGCACTTACTCGGACTCGAGGGCCCCAAGACCTCGCAGCCGACAAAGTACATCCGCTACATCTACAACCGCGTCGTCCTCGAGAACGCCGTCGTGCGCGCCGCTGCCGTCACAGCCCTGGCCAAGTTCGGCGTCGGACAGAAGGACCCAGAAGTCAAGCGCAGCGTCACCGTTCTCCTGACCCGCTGCCTCGACGACGTCGACGACGAGGTCCGCGATCGTGCGGCGCTCAACCTGCGTCTCATGACCGAGCCGGACGAGATGGCAGACCGCTTCATTAAGAACGAGAATATGTTCTCCCTGCCGTACTTTGAGCACCAGCTGGTCATGTACGTGACTGCGGAGGATAAGTCGATCTTCGACTCCCCCTTCGATGTCTCCACCATCCCCGTCGTCACAAAGGAGCAGGCAGACGCAGAGGACCGCACGAAGAAACTCACAACCGCCACGCCGACGCTCAAGGCGCCCAAGGCGGGCCCTACGAAGACTGCTCCATCTGGCGCGGAGGCTCTTGCGTCGGCTACGGAGGCGGCGCAGAAGTACTCGCAGCAGCTCCTTGCTATTCCGGAGATGAAGAGCTACGGCGCGCTGCTCAAGTCGTCGCCTGTGGTTGAGCTGACGGAGTCGGAGACGGAGTACGTGGTTGGGGTTATTAAGCATATTTTCAAAGAGCATATTGTGCTACAGTACGAGATCAAGAATACCCTCCCTGACACGGTGCTCGAAGAGGTGTCCGTTCTCGCTACGCCCTCGGATGAGGATGAGCTGGAGGAGGACTTCATTATCCCCGCGCCTAAGCTGGTGACTGACGAGCCGGGCACGGTGTACGTGTCGTTCCGGAAGGTGGCGGGGGAGAGTGCGTTTGTGGCGAGCACGTTTACGAATATCCTCAAGTTTACGAGTAAGGAGATTGATCCGACTACTGGGGAGCCCGAGGAGGCGGGCTATGATGATGAGTACCAGGTTGAGGATCTGGAGTTGGGAGGGACGGATTATGTGGCTCCGGCGTTTGCGGGGAACTTTAATCATGTGTGGGAGCAGGTGGGCGCGGCTGGGGAAGAGGAGGAGGAGACGTTGCAGTTGAGTGGGGTGAAGAGTATTGCTGGTATGTTCCCCATCATCCCCCTTATTATAACTATCTATATACTGACACGACCACAGACGCAACCGAGCAGCTCACCCGCACCCTCTCCCTCCAACCCCTCGACGGCACCGACGTCCCCGTCAACACGACCACGCACACACTGAAGCTGTTCGGCAAGACGGTCACGGGCGGTCGCGTCGTGGCGAATATCCGTATGGCGTACTCGTCCAAGTCGGGCGTGACGTCGAAGCTGACGGTGCGCGCGGAGGAGGAGGGCGTCGCGGCGTTGGTGATTGGGAGTGTGGCTTAAGCTTAGGCTTGGGGTGTTAGAGAGGTGGGGAAGGAAAAGAAAGGGGGGTCTAGATTTTTATTAAACCTCTGTGAGAGTAATGGGGAACGGCCTGTGAGATGATGTGCTGTGGGATTGAACGGGATGGATGGAGTAGATAGCGAATTTGATGTTTTTATGTCTTAAACGAAGAGGGGTGCGATTTGTGTGAAAAATGGACAAGGGGGGAGGAGGAATGTAGATGGATGGATTCATGGGTGGCCGCATGCGGCGGGTCTTGGGGGGGCACAAAGGTTATGGTTGCTTTGTTAGAGTTAACCAGAGGAATTTAAAGGTGCGTGGTGAAGGATTCCGCATGTAGTAATGGATACATACGGCGGTTGAAGTTGTGAAACTGTGATTGTGTGGAGTAGTTTTTTTGCCTATTTGGGTGGATATGCGTTGTGACTATGCATTTATACAAAGGGGTAAGTTTTATATGCAGTTTGTATGTTTATAATTACTTGTTGACTTGTCTGTATACTGTATGTTTTAAGTTTCCAAGAACCTGATATGGAGTCTTGGAGCGGAGCGGGAGATGTGGGTCAAGAGCGATCAAGGACCCTGTACAGTGACGTACCTCCAAACTCCAAGAAATTAAAAGCAAAAGCGTCAACATAACCCCCTCGACGCGCTTCCCCCCTTAACCAACCCTCTTAAAACCACAACACCTTTCCCTAACACGGTGCAACACCCGTCCAAATACCCTTCAAGATGGTGTACGTACGCCAGGACAAGCTCCCCGGGCTCAAGAAATACAAATACAACGGCGTCGACCACTCCCTCCTCTCGCGCTACGTGCTGAAGCCCTTCTACACCAACTTCGTCATCAAATGCTTCCCCCTCTGGATGGCGCCGAACCTCATAACACTCACGGGTTTCTCATTCGTCGTCATCAACGTGCTGACGCTGCTGTGGTACACGCCGAGTCTGGACCAGGATTGTCCTAGCTGGGTGTACTATTCCTGGGCTGTCGGGTTGTTCCTGTATCAGACTTTCGATGCGGTGGATGGTACGCAGGCGAGGAGGACGAGGCAGAGTGGGCCGTTGGGGGAGCTGTTTGATCATGGGGTTGATGCGGTGAATACAAGTCTTGAGGTGTTGGTTTTTGCGGCGAGTCAGAATTTGGGGATGGGGTGGAAGACGGTTATGGTGTTGTTTGGATGTACGCCTTCCCTCCCCTCACATGGCACATAAACATACACAGTACGAATGCTAACCTCTCCACAGCTCTCCTAACCTTCTACGTCCAAACCTGGGACGAATACCACACCAAAACCCTAACCCTCGGCCTGGTCTCCGGCCCCGTCGAAGGCCTCGTAATGCTCTGCCTCGTCTACGCCTTCACCGGCTACGTCGGCGGCGGCAGCTTCTGGCAGCAATCCGCCCTCGCCGCGCTGCACATCCCCAAGTCCTCCCTGATCCCGGATATCATATACAACCTCCACTGGGACGAGTGGTACATGATCCAAGGCGGCCTGGTACTGACTTACAACACCATCTCCTCCGCCCAAAACGTCGTCCGCATCCGCCGCGAGCGCGGCCAGCGATCGCGCGTCGCGCTGCTGGGATTGCTGCCGTTTGCGCTGACGTGGACGCTTATCCCGGCGTACTTGTATCTGCAGCCTGTGATCTTGAACGAGCATCTGGTGCCGTTTGTGTTCTTCGCGGGGCTGGTGAATGCGTATTCCGTCGGGCAGATGATCACGGCGCACCTGGTGCAGTTGGACTTCCCGTACTACAATGTGCTGATCCTGCCGTTGGCGTATGGGGTGTTTGATTCCCTGGGACCGGTGCTGCAGGCGCATATTGGGGTTGGGTGGCCGAGTGCGCTGGGGGATGGGGTGTACCAGGTTGCGTATCTGTTTTGTATGTTGGGTTGTGCGATTGGGGTTTATGGGAGCTTTGTGGTATGTTGTGCATTCCGATTGTGTGGTTTTTCTTGGCTTGAGCTAATCATTGTGTAGGTTGATGTGATTGTTACTATTTGCGATTACCTCGACATCTGGTGCCTTACCATCAAGCACCCCTATAATGAGGGCGATGAGCTGAAGAAGCAGTCTTAGAGTGGGGAAGGGAAGTATGAACAATAAGAGGGTGAGGGAAGAATGCACAAATGGTATAGAGAGCTGGTTATGATTGGCGATGGGCAGTTGTTTGATGAAGAGGAATGTAAGACTACAGATTGGATAATCGTTCGGCCACCGACCGAGAGGGATGAAGAAGGGGAATGCCTGGCCTGCGGCAGTTGCGGCACGGGAATATGGTATTTTAATGCACTTTTTTTACGACTATGCACGGTGGACAAATAGGGAGGAAATATTAATACCCAGAACCAGAAACTAAAGTGCTTATTGCTTTGGATGCTTGATGCTTGATGCACAGTCGGCGGTCGTCCAACCGGTAGAGTTGCTGCGCCTCAAAATGACAAACTTTCATTTATGCCGTAATCCCCGATTTGGGTTTGGGACTGGGTTTAGCACGGTTTAGTTAACCAGCTACATTAACTACGCACGTTACTGTACCGCTGTACACGCTGCACTGTTAGAACCAGTTGACCAGTTACGCACGTTATGGTACGGTGTACGCGCGCTGGGACTGTTCTCTGGTGGAGCTTCCCCACGAAATATGTATATGTCAGCATCAAAGCCCCTCATTACTTGAGAAAGAAGGTAATTATTGTATTATAAACGTGCGAATAGGCTGAATTAGAAGTTGTATAAGTTTATATTTCTGACATATCGCATACAACCCAGTATTCATCCAATAACCAAGAAAAAGGGTTTTATCGGTGTTTGCAGGCGCCTTGGTTCAAGCCACGACCGATCAGGACCACCACCACCACCACAACCTCCAATTGTTGGACCGGAAAAGCTCTCCCATCCCACACACCGACTGAAATCTTCCCGGAACCTCAAAACCTTACACATAATACAAACTACTGCGCTTTCATCAAAGAGATCTAATTCACCCCCGCCGTGGACATGGGAAACATGGCTGGCTACGATGACAATAAACCAAAAGTGTTGAACGGACACCTCCAGTTCCCACCAAACATGGATTACACATACTTTGCGAATGCGAACCAGCAACCTTACCAATTCCTCGGCTTGCCACCCACGCCCTCGCGCTCAAACATCAATGGCGACGAGTTCAACGGCTCTCCACCGGTTAGTATACAACATATTCCTGCCTTGCGCAACGGACATGGACACAGGGCTGACAAACCGGCGCAGGACGCCTTTGACCAGTTCCAAACCTTTGACGCCTACAATCACTTCGATGCGCACGGTGCAGCGCAACCCCCAACCCCGCAATCCCAACACCAGTCTTCGGTCGCAAACACGAATGATAGCCACGATGGGGGCTCGGAAACGCTGAATTCGGAGCAGAGACAGGCGAGTAATAGTGATGATGAGGATATGACCCCCGCGCAGTCGCGTCGCAAGGCGCAGAATCGCGCTGCGTAAGTAGCAACCCGCCACCGCCCATCCACCCTACCCACTACAACCCCGCGATGTTCTGGTACTGACAGGACCCCTAACAGACAACGCGCATTCCGCGAGCGCAAAGAGCGGCACGTCAAGGAGCTCGAAGAGCAAGTCGCGGAGCTGAAAAAGGAGAGCACGAGCTTTGCGACACAGAACGAGATCTTGCGCCTCAACCTACAGAAGGTGTCGACCGAGAACGAGATCCTCAAGGCGACATCGTCGTCGAACCACCACGGTGAGACGCTGGTCTCGAGTACAGGCCCGATGAGGTACTCGCCGACGGACTTCTATACCGAGCTGCTGCAGCCGCATGAGAATAAGACGATTAGCCATCGCATTGTGACGGACCCTGTGAGTGGGGGCAGGTTGCTGGCTGCGGCGGCGTCGTGGGATTTTATCATCGCGCATCCGTTGGTTAAGCAGGGGGTGGTGGATATCCCGCTTGTGAGTGAGAAGCTCAAGTCGATGGCTAAGTGTGATGGGCAGGGGCCGGTGTTTGCGGAGGGGGATATTGTGACGACGATTGAGAACAGCGTGGTGGGGGATGGGGATGAGCTGTTATGATGTGACTTATGCCGTGTATGGAAATGGCTGCTTATGATGAATGGGGAGTATGAGGATGGGGTTGGAGTTTTGGGGGTTCTTGTGTCTTTGCTGGTATATGGCTTTGGCTTGGTTTCATGGGCTCGGTGGGTAGCTGGTTTTGAATGCTCTTTAGTTTGATGCATTTGGCTGTATACGAGGTCTTTTTTTCAACAAATATAAAGTCTATGATGCTAGCTAGTTGGCGAATATAATTTTGTTACAACACTACAACGCAGAAGGGAGGTATAATATATAATTGTATATATTTTCTTTATATACAACTCCTTTATAAATATAAGGAGTTCGACCTTTTGATGCCAAGGATATATTGCCTGTGGCTGATAAGGCCCGATAGATACCCCCAAAAGATGGGTCGGGACCAATCGATTTACGCTTGATCAGCCTCACATATGATGCGTGCGTGACCTCCCATCCCGACTACACTACTACGTACTCTATACTGCTGCACCACCACCACACCGGCGCCCATGTCCTTACCGCCAGCATTTTGAATTTCCCTCGTTTTTGACATCTCTAGAATATTATATCGTTGACGAATAAAGTCTCTAATACCGCCCTACCCTAATCAGAGAATCACCTCACCCCGGCCGGGCCATCTCCACATAATTTACCCGTTGGAATCGACGCTCCCTCCACCGCAATTCCTCGACACCGCTGTAGCGTTTGCGGTGAGTTCATTGACGTGGCTAGACCCAACAGCACCCGCATCTAGCCCCTCGAAACCCCCAGGATCGTGTTGGGTTTCTGCACCTGCCCCAGAGCCACACGATCGAGCCGACCAGAAGCCTCCTATCCACCCGACGAGCTCATGTCGCAATAAGACCCGAGGAAGGCTGGCGAGGCACAATGACGGCTGTAGCACTGCAACAGAGAAACCCACCACCGCGACAGCAGTATAACCCCCGACAACCGCCCCATTCCTCCACCAGGAGCCAACCGCAGACGCCGCAGAGCCAGAGCTACACCGGCGCTACGCAGTCCAACAACCACATCCCATCCTCATCCACCAGCGCGTCGGGCTCGAATGGCGCCGTGAGCACCGCCTCTTCTGCATCCGCGACATACAACGAACACCCGAGGAGGCCAAATGGCGCGTCAAACGTAGGAGGACAGAACATGATGCCGCACCCGACAACGAACGGCGAGTCCTCGCGCGCGAATGGAAACGGAGCGCGGAGGCAGTCAGATACAGAGATTCAGCCGCACAGGAGGAATAAGAGCTCGTCGGCGCTCGCGCGGCCGAACGGTGCCCGCGAGGAGTCGGAGCCAGAGCAAGAGGTCGCTAGGAGGAGACCGAAGCCGCTGCTGAAGCGGTCGAAGAGCGATTATGGCCCGCATGGCCCGAGAGCTGGGGAAGAGTCAGAGGATAATCTTGATGATGCGTCGGACTGGGGCGCGCGCCATGGGTTTGAGGGACATTATGCTTCGGAAGAATATGTGTCGCAACTAGCTAATGTGAGTCGCGCCTGCTGTTTCTGTTTCACCCGATACCATGGTTATGTCATATGAGGGCGGGGGATAATTCAGACTCACCAAACGTCTACCGTTGGTTTGCGCGCTTCAAGCGCTGCGCTGCATGCCATGGAGGCTTTTGGGACAAGTGTTGAATTAGCTGGTGTCTTCTCCATTTTCCCTTTCTTTGGCCCTGAGAGTTCTGAGAAGTCCTCGCCGAGATACTACCCTATCCAGGACCGCCGGAACCTCAAAGGGCTGAAGTCATGTTCTGTTCTCACATCCTATCCTGCTGCAGGATACACACTGATACCGAACCCCAAATCGATCGCCGTTGACGGACAGAATGCTAATGGGATCTTACAGAACTGGTATATGTACTTCACAGATAAGCGCCACGAATCTACCGGCAACCCGAGACCCTTGAATTATGAACTGCAAGATTGGCGTATGAAGGATAGATTGAAGACCGTATCAGCGGCGCTCGCTGTCTGCTTGAATATCGGTGTGGAACCGCCGGACCAGTTGAAGACGACACCCGGCGCAAAGCTCGAAGCATGGTCGGACCCTACGACGATGCCGGTCCAGAAGGCGCTGGAAACTATTGGCAAAGCGCTGCAAACACAGTATGAGACTCTCGCTATCCGAACGCGCTATAAGCAATATTTGGATCCGTCTATCGAAGAGACAAAGAAATTCTGTGTCTCGCTCCGTCGGAATGCCAAGGATGAGCGTGTGCTGTTTCATTACAATGGACATGGTGTGCCAAAGCCAACAGCTTCAGGAGAAATTTGGGTATTCAACAAGAATTATACCCAGTATATTCCAGTGTCGTTATACGATTTGCAGCAATGGCTTCAAGCGCCGACATTCTTCGTCTGGGATTGTTCAGATGCGGGTAATATTCTTGCCAACTTCCACCGCTTTGTCGAGAAGCATGAGCAAGAAGAGGCAGATGCACTAGCGAAGGACCCAAGCACCGTTGTGTCGAATTTCCGTCCCTACATCCATCTTGCGGCGTGTGGTGTGAAGGAGAACCTGCCCACAAACCCAGCTCTTCCTGCCGACATCTTCACCTGCTGTCTCACCACACCTATCGAGATGGCTCTTTGGTTCTTCGTCCTCCAGAACCCATTACCGTCAAATATCACACCGGAAAGAGCAAAGAAGCTTCCCGGGCGACTGCAGGAGCGTAGGACGCCGCTGGGAGAACTGAATTGGATCTTCACGGCCATTACGGATACCATAGCATGGACAACGTTACCTCGTCCGTTGTTCCGCAAGTTCTTCCGCCAGGACCTCATGGTCGCGGCATTATTCAGGAATTTCCTGTTGGCCCAAAGAGTCATGCACCATTACGGATGTCATCCTCAGTCATACCCCGAGCTTCCAGATACCCACCAGCATCCGTTATGGGAGAGCTGGGATCTTGCGGTTGATATGGCACTGGCTCAATTGCCCATGCTGGAAGAGAAAGAAGCCGGCATCCGACCTGATTACGAATTCGTGAATTCGACCTTCTTCACGGAGCAGTTAACGGCCTTCGACGTCTACCTCACACAGGGGGCGGTGACGCATAAGCCTCCGGACCAGCTGCCAGTAGTCCTCCAGGTCCTTCTCAGTCAGCAGCACAGAGTGCGGGCTCTGATTCTACTTGGGAAGTTCCTGGATATGGGTCCTTGGGCTGTAAACCTTGCGTTAAGCATTGGTATCTTCCCATATGTCTTGAAGCTACTTCAATCAGCAGCTACAGAGCTGAAGCCAGTGATGGTGTTCATCTGGACACGAGTACTGGCTGTCGATCTATCATGCCAGCAAGATCTGCTGAAGGATAGTGGATATAACTACTTCTCAAGTATACTGAAGCCGACCGAAGGCCTACCTGTCGTCGACAGCCTGGAGCACAAGGCTATGTGCGCCTTCATCTTGGCGATGTTGTGCAATGGTTACCGACAGGGGCAGAATGTCTGCAATCAGACCGAAATCATGAGTCTCTGCTTAACGCACTTGCAAAACCAAGATAACCCATTATTACGGCAGTGGGCATGTCTGTGTATTAGCCAGCTGTGGAATGATCTCCCAGAGGCGAAGTGGAGAGGTATTAGGGAGAACGCTCATCAGAAGCTGTGTACCCTTGTCAAGGACAACTGTTGCGAGGTGCGGGCGGCTATGCTGTACGCCATAACAACCTTCCTGGGAATTCCGGATCTTACCGATGAGGTTGCTAGAATCGAAGAGCAGATTACCTGGACGGTAGCCGACATGGCCAACGATGGCAATGCCATGGTCCGAAAGGAGTTACTCGTATACATGTCCAAGTACGTTAAGCGCTACGAGAGCAAGTTCCTCGTCGCCGCATATGAGCAGCTCCAAGAGGAGAAGGAATACCTACAATTCCCACCGGCGGATGATGGAAATGATCACAAGATGGGTCTTCATTATGTCCGCGCCGAGCACCGCAATGCAGACGGTTCAGTGAAGGCTGCTGCGCATGGAGTATCGCATAATACGATTTTCGCTGTCGTGTGGAAGCATGTTCTCATAATGGCTGCCGATCCACACCCAGAAGTCCAGAGAAATGCAACAATTGTCGTCGACTATATCCACCTACAACTGATGGAGTCCCCGCTATGCACCAGAGCACAGGCACTGGTCGATGAGATTCTTGTCCTCTCCCGCCGATCCTTCCCTTCTACTTCACAGCCAACTACTGAACAGAGGCCAAGCACCCCTCAACAACAGTATCAGACAGCCACGCCACCTTCTACACAGCAAGGTCTACTGAAGCGCACTGCAAGTTATTTGTTTACCTTGCCTTTTGGAGGCTCTAGTGCTGAATCGTCACCTACTGATTCGACGAGAGGGCCACCGAAGTCCCCTGGTCTTAACCGCAATTCCTTACCTGTCCGTGGCCGTGTACCCGCTGACTGGAACGCGCCACCGGAGCAGAACGATACAACGCCAACTCCAGGTGCCTACAAAGCGGCAAAGGAGCCCCTCTCTGGAGGCTACGTGCCGCGGAAACTGGCCGAACCGCCAGTTATCCCATTGAAGAGTAATTTCCTGGAATGGTCGATCGAGTACTTCCGAGAACCTCAGATGAAGTCGAGTGAGGCAGAAGAGCCTGGAAGCACTGATTACAACGAGCGCCTCTGGCGGAGATCACGAAATGAATCGATATTGAGAGAGACGCAGCCTCAGAAAGAGGTGGCTGAAAGCGGAAAATGGTCCAATCCTAGTGGATTCTTTAACAATGGCAGCCAGCCAACAAAGATGACCATGCATCAGTTTGAGGATCATCTTGCAGTATCAGATGACCGTGACACGGTGTGCATTTGGGACTGGAAGAAACAAGACCGTCTTGCTCGCTTTTCGAACGGGAATCCGGAGGGCTCAAAGATTAGTGACCTGAAGTTCATCAATGAGGACGATCAGGCATTCTTAATGACTGGTTCGTCAGATGGTGTTATTCGAATCTACAGAAATTACGATTCGGATAAGAAGGTCGAGCTCGCATCAGCGTGGCGGGCTCTTACTCACATGGTACCCAGCAACGTGAACTCGGGCATGGTGTTTGACTGGCAGCAAGTGAGTGGGAAACTCATTGTTGCTGGTGATGTCAAAGTTATCCGCGTATGGGCCGCTGGTCCAGAAGTGTGCGTCAGCGACATCAATGCCCGTTCTGGATCGTGTGTTACGTCTCTAACATCTGATCAAATGACGGGCAATATCTTCGTCGCTGGATTTGGAGACGGTGCTGTTCGTGTCTTTGATACGCGTGAGAGGCCACAGACAGCCATGGTGAAGAAGTGGAAGGATGATTCAGATCGGGACTGGGTTCGGTCCGTTCATATGCAGCGAGGTGGCCAGAGAGAGCTCTTGTCAGCTAGCCGGAATGGAAAGGTGAAGCTTTGGGATATCCGTATGGATAAGCCGCTGCGGGTGATAAAGGCGACAACGGATGTGCTGCGCACCGCGAGTACGCATGAGCACCTCCCCGTCTTTGCTGTGTAAGTTGTCATTATCCCCTATTAAATTCTTTGCTAATATTCTTCAAGTGGAACGGCACACCACACGGTGAAGGTTTTCAATTTCGACGGCCAACAATTATCGAGGATCGAACCTTACTCTGGATTCCTCACTGCACACCGCAGTTCTCCAATCTCAGCCACTGCCTTCCATCCCCACCGGATGATGCTGGCGGCCGCATCGAAACGAGATAATAACATCAATCTGTTCACCTGCGAGGATCGGAAGGGCGGTGGCCTCGACTTCAACGGAAACGGGCATACTTGACCAGCGACCTGCTAGATTTGCAATTTTTTTTTGCCTTTTTTTAACGTGCGCCTCGTTGGCGGCATAGCTTTGGTTTAGTTGTGGGAGGATACGGGCTTTACGGGGCTTCTCTTTGAGGAAGTGGCTCTGTCTAATACGTGTATTTTATATTTTTTTCGAGGATATATCCTCGAACTTGACTTGAAAGGGTGGGAAGCTCTGCGGCGGATATAACTCTTTGATTGCGCGTTTTTACGATGGGTTTTCTGTGCGGATAACCAGGTGGGAGTATGCTGGCGTTTTTCGAGGAGACGGGCGTTGTTCTGTACTTGCTACTTTAGCTGTGTGGTAGTTAGGCTGCCATGCATTAATGCTGTATGTTTGAGTTGTCTCCTGAATAATTATCTTTGTGACGTGGTTTTCCATATAATTACCCCTTAGTGATAATTACCCCTTTGGCCATATTGTTGTCAGCCTCGTTTCTAATCACGTGTATCGCGGGGTAGTCGGCGAGGCTCGCTAAAATTCCACACCCGCTGGTGCGTCACAGCGAATGTGTCAACCGGCGTGCTATCGTTACTGAAGCGGAATTGATATAACTGCGATTGATCAGGTAGGTACTGGAATATATTCTTACGGCCCTTTGAAATTGCTTGCCAGACCACAGACGAAACGGCCAGGCAGTGCACACGTTGCTTTACCCCGCATTAAAGTCCAACGACCGCGGGGCACCAAACCACACAGCACTTTAACTAACAGTTTATTTACAGACCACAACACTTAGATCGAACCTCCAACCCAACCCCAAAATGTCCGAAGAAGCCAAGCCCGTCCCCGTGGCCGCCCCGCCCGCCGCTGAGGGCGCACCCGCCGAGGGCGCCGCCGAGCAGTCGAAGAAGGGAGCTAAGAAGGCCGAAGCCAAAGCCAAGAAGGAGGCAGAGAAGGCGCGCAAGGCTGCTGAGCGCGAAGCTGCTGCTAAGGCGTCTGGTGCTGGTGCTGCAGCTGAGGATCTCGCGAAGGAAAACTATGGACATATCTCGAAAACTTATTCTTCGGAGGCCAAGCGTGTGCGCCTTGAGGAGATTACGGAGCAGGATGTTGGACAGTTGATTAAGATCAGAGGAACACTGCAGAACAGTCGCGCTCAAGGGGCTAAGATTATTTTCCTCCAGGTCGGTAAAGGAGTTGAGACTATCCAGGGCGTGATGGCTGTCAGCCAGGAAGGGAAGCCCGTCAGCAAGCAGATGGTCAAGTGGACGGGGACCATCAGTCTTGAGTCAATCATCATGATTGAGGCACTAGTGCAGAAACCGTTGGAGCCAGTCAAGAGCTGCTCCATCAGCGGCTTTGAGCTCCACATCCAGAAGCTTTACATTGTCGCATCGGCCCCGGCGACTCTGGCAGTCTCTGTTGCAACGGCCAGCAAGGCTGTTGGCAGTGTCGAGGAAGAGGAAGACCTTTCAAAGGCCACAGAAGGTATGTACTCTGTAGTTTGCTTGGCAACATATCTCTCTTACCTTACCGAGGGTACAAAACGGGCACCGGTGCTTCCTTGTTTAGAATGCTCCTTTGTTTAGGGGTATTTTTGCTGATGTCACGTGACAGGCCTCGCGGTCCACGACAAGGATACAGTTCCAACGGCAAATCTCTCTACACTCCTCGATAATCCCGTTATTCGAAAGCGTGCCCCAGTCGATCGTGCTATCCAGGACATCAGAAATGAGGTTCAGTACCTCTTCATGGAATACCTGCGTGCCAGGGGCTTCAAGAAGTTCGAAGCTCCAGGACTGATCGCCACGGCATCTGAGGGAGGAGCAAACGTCTTCGAACTCCCATACTTTGGAAAGTCGGCTTATTTGGCTCGTAAGTTAACTTCTTTCTCGTCTCGTTCCAAGAAGACCATCTCTTCGTCCGTCTCCCGCCTCACTTCCAGCCTAGTCGTTACTACGACCAGCATACCGTAAAAAAACTTCAAAACTAACCCCTCCCCGCCAGAATCGCCGCAGCAGGCAAAACAGTGTGAGATAGCTGGCGGTAGAGAGCGCGTGTATGGAATAGGGCCAGTGTACCGCGCGGAGAACAGCAATACACCCCGCCACATGACGGAGTTCACGGGTCTTGATATGGAGATGGAGATCGAGGAGCACTACCACGAGGTCATGCACATGCTCGAAGGCGTCCTACTGTACATCTTCGCCGGCCTCGAGAAGAACTGCGCCAAAGAGATCGAGCTCGTCCGCTCCATCTACCCATCCGAGAAATTCCTCCTCCCAGCCGACGGCAAGGAGGTGCGCCTCACATTCGCCGAAGCGCAGAAGCTCCTCCGCGAAGAAGGCCCCGAGGAGTTCCGCAACGTCAAGGATGACGAGGACATGTCCACTCCCCAGGAGAAAGCCCTCGGTGCGCTCGTCCGCAAGAAGTTCAACACCGACTTCTACGTGCTCGACAAGTTCCCCCTTTCCGCGCGCCCATTCTACGCGCACCCTGACCCAGAGAACCCAGAGTTCAGCAACACGTACGATTTCATGATGAGAGGACAGGAGATCTTATCGGGTGGACAACGTCTGCATCTGCCCGAGGAGGTCGAGAAAGGGATGTTGCTCAAGGGCCTTGACCCTAACAGCCCTGGTCTTAAGGCTTACGTTGATGTGTTCAGAGGCGCGGGTGTGCCTCCTCACGGTGGTGGTGGCATTGGGTTGGACCGCGTGGTTGCGTGGTACTTGCAGTTGCCGAGTGTGCACTTGGCGTGTGCGTACCCAAGGACGCCTAAGAGATTGGGCCCGTAGATGGGTGATGATATGAGACGATGGGGGTTATGCAGAGGGCTGGGGGACAAAAGAATTTGATCTCTATAGATCTAGTCAAGTATAAATTATGAACAAATGATCTTATGATCGTCTAGTCATTTGAAGAAGGGAGCGTTGTGACTGTTTACCTCCTGTATTTGCTCTTTACCTATTTCTATTTCTCACTTTGGTGGTCATCCGATGAAAATTAGACGTCCGCCATGCCAAAATAAAACCAATAATGAAAGACATGTTCAAAAGAACCTAAAATATTAGGTAGTGCACAAGATTTGTGTACAAGAAGTTTCGGAACCGTCTCTCTTTATAATTCGAGCCTTCATGAATCTAGAAGACCCAATGGTAGCAACCATTATACATGGATGGTATGTATCACTTATCCGGCAACCATTTCCGCTCTATATAAAAATGATAGCTTAAAAATGATAGTACTACTGAAGCAAAACTTAAGCAAAAACATACAACAGTGGGTATTCGCTGGTGATCATCTACCGAACTATTAATCCACCGATCTCAAGCAATCCTCTGGGTAATAGGTCCGTTTTTGACAACGCGTTGCACCAGTAGGGCAAGCAGGCAGCTAGATAGGTGGGGGAAGGTGAGTGCACCTGAGCTAAGAAAATGGTAAAAAGGCTCGGTCTCTCGCTTTTAAATTGCACGGACCTTTTGCCGGCGATTACATATATATATATATATATATATATATATATTTATAATCTACTATAATAGGGCGGAAATCCTCTGCCCTGGAAGCATACAGGTGAGGCAGGGGTGATAACCCAACAAATGAGCGTACCCTGCATCCCGACAGGAATCCCGCTTCGTTTGGCGGAACTCCGCTGCGCTAATGCGACTCTCTTTTGTCAGCAAATCCCTTCAACGTCATGCCATCTTACACGGAGAATGAAAAGTCAGGCTTCGTCGAAGAGACGAGGGTTTCACGATTAAACCGATTAACATGTTTGTCTACCAAAGCTCTACCCGCCGCAAAGCATGTACTACCTGCGCTCAAGCGAAGAGGAGATGTGACCTGAGATTTCCGCAGTGTAGCAGATGCACAGATCGAGGCCTTGTCTGTGAATACGTGAGTTAACTGTGGATGCTTTAACTTCGGTGGGTCTAATATATGCAGACTATGCCCCCTAAATCCAACGTCGAGCCTAGGGATCAGATCATAGACCAGGCCTTTACTTGGACGTCTCCATGTATCGATGAGCAACCGGTTCAGGACATTGTGCCAACAAACCTATCACCCTATGCTGCATTTGAAACCAGCCCATCAACTAAATATGACCTATTTTACATCAATTCTTTTCCATTCCCAGAGCGTACGACCATAAAGCAGGAGCAATTGGATTTTTGCATTTTACAGTTTAAAGATATTATATTACAATTAGTTCACCAAAATCGAGCACCTTTCATTCACCACGATTCATATCAACTTGCGCCACCAGTTGCGTATCAGGACCTCCTTGGAATCTGCGCCATGTATTGCCAAAAAACGCCTCAAAACCAGACTATTATTTTCTCAATGCTCGATAGCCGAATATCTAGTCTCATTGGGTCCTCAAAATCCTCTACATGGTCGACGGCGGACTACCTAGTCGGCGTCCAAGTAATGATTATCTACCAAATCATTCGCCTCTTTGATGGTGACATTCGTCAACGGGCTAAGGCAGAGGGACAGTTAAGAATACTTGAGATCTGGACGTCCCAGCTACAGGCAACAAGTAATTACGATGAATCCGATACTGAATCTCCTTATCAGCGCTGGATTTTTATTGAGAGCGTGAGGCGTTCTATCACAATGTCAATTATGGTGCAGGCAATATATTCAATACTCAAAGATGGATACTGCACCAGCATCCCCCGAATGACATGTTTACCGGTCTCCGTGAATGGTGAACTGTGGGCCGCCTCAGAAGACGTCTGGTGGCAGACTACCCTTGGCTTAGGAGGTGAATTGGTCACGTATCAAGACTTCCTATTGCAATGGAGCGGAGGGAAAGATCTTTATGCAGGCACCTACGAATCGATATTGATAGGTGCTTGTAACCATAATGTTAGACGGCCACCTGCGATGCTTTTGTAACGAAATATATCAATCTATCATTGTTAAGAGTGGGACAATAACTATCTACATTATAGATCTTGATTTTATGAAATCCAACTCGGAGTGTTAATATGCATGGATTCCCGTTGGCGTGCGGGCTTCCGCTACATCCTACAGCGGAACTCCGCAATCTACATCCTATTTAGACAAGACAGAACGGACTCGAATCAGATTTGAAATACTTTAATTATTAATTTAATTTAGAGAGCAATGGGATTACGAAGCTAGCGTAGGACGTTCGGGAGATGGAAGTGCTTAAATAGAGCACAGTTCCACCTGTGTATCCGTTGTCTCGACCCAAGAACATCGATAACCAGCTTCTAAGAAATCATTACATCAACTTCAAAAATGTCGTTATCCTACCAGGTCAACATCGTCGACCCTTTACATTCGCATCTATCACCCAACTTGCTCAGCAACCTATCTGTAAAGGAAGCTCCCATTCCCACTCCTGGCCCTGGCTCAGTCCTCGTCCGCATTCGAGCCGTTAGCCTGAACTTCCGCGACCTTCTCACTCTTGCTGACTCTCCTCTATATCCGACCCGAACGCCTCCAGGACTAATTCCCTGCAGCGATGGCGCTGGGGAGATCATTAGTGCCGGCCCAGACAGCACATGGAAGGACAGCATCGGCCATGCAGTGATACTCCTGACGAACAGAGATTGGATCGATGGCGACGTGGATGTGGTTTCCATGGAAAATAGTTTGGGTGCGGGAACGGTGAATGGAACTCTCACCCAGTACATCGTTGTGCAGGATCCATGGATTATCCGCGCGCCAAAGAATCTATCTTTCGAGGAGGCAGCAGCTTTACCTGGAGCGGCTGGGACGGCGATGAATGTCCTACAGTCTATAAGTGTTGGAAACGGAACGACAGTCGTGACGCAAGGTACGGGTGGTGTGAGTTGTGCTGTTATTCAGGTAAGAAGTAAAAGGTTTAGTGACGTTATTACTGTACTGATGATTGGGCAGTACGCAGCCGCTCTTGGAGCGAGGGTCATTGCGACCTCATCGACAGATGAGAAGTTACAGATTGCGAGGACGTTAGGTGCCTCGGAGCTGATCAACTATAAAACAACGCCAGATTGGGCTGATGAGGTACTCCAGCTCACAGACGGCAAAGGCGCTGATTTAGTTTGCGACGTGGGAGGGTCCGGGACATTAGAACAGTCTGTGAAGGCGCTGAGACAGGGTGGTACAGCTTGCCTGGTTGGATTCTTGACTGCACCAGAGCCAGTGGATATTTTGATGCCCCTTATTCTCCAGGCAAAGACGCGTAAGATTATAATCTGTGGAACATAGGAACTTAGCTAACTGTGACATAGTGAAAGGCATTTTAGTGTATAGCAGAGCTATGCTCTCGCGAATAGTGGCCTTGACAGAGGAGCATGACATACATCCCTATTTGGGGAAGGTATATAAGTGGGAAGATGCGCCACAGGCATTTGAACAGCTGAGGCAGCAGAATACAGTGGGGAAAATTGCGATCAAAGTATAAGGTGTACAGAAAGGCTATACATAAGTCCTCACCGGAAAGAATATCAACTACAGCGGGTCACAGCTTTCTCACCGCCATCCCTATTCTTACCATTACCCCCTCACGTCACCGCTCCCTGCTCACCGCCGCCCCATTACAGCCGCTCCCCCCCCTCTAAGGAATCCACGGCAATGACTCCCTCCCTGGTATCCGCAGCATTGGTTGGACCTGTTCGACATCCAATGCCGTTCCTTCCCGCGGGCCAAGCTCTTGGAATTTGATTCTGCGTTGTAAAGGTATGTTCTGCCACTGTCAACAGACTTACCTCTTATCCTCCTGCCACCAAGCCGATAGTTGTCTTGATGCTCGAGCTACGACTTGGGAGTAGGTTTGATAGTAAACTTGAACACAGTGATAGGGTTAGCAAACCAGACATCCGCCTTGCCAATAAACCCCCCAATAATGACAAACATATCCAAATAGCACACAATATATGATAGGATTCGGTGGCTGCATTAATGCAGCACTACCGAACCGGTGAGCCAATACGGGAGCCAGACGATCAAAATGCTGGAAATCCGATTTCTAGGGCCAAATGGCCACCGTAGCCCATAGCCCACGTCCTATTCCCAACACCAAGGATTACCCCGCATTCCCTCAAATGTGTCGACAACTACTATCTTCAGTGGAATCCTATTTCTTCCCCGCTCTGCTGTGCGAGGGCAGTCCACTTACCTTGGGCTGCTCTAAGGGCTATCTACACTATTAAGCCGCTTCGACAGCAAGCGGTCGCGACATGGACCCTCTGTCCGTTGTCGCCAGCGCCAATCGCATCGCGCGCCTCTGCCGAACCGTCTTAGTCCATATATCCAAGTTTGCTGTCGATTCTCGCGAAGTATACCAGTCGTTTAATGATTTACGTATGAATATCACTATATTGGAAGCTGTCTTGTACCAATTCCAGGACACTGTAAAGAGACGTCCAAAGCTGCTCCCGTTCGCACAAAACGAAAAGCTGGAATATTGGGAAGATATCAAGAATGTGCTAGACGCCTGTACGGACTCTATAGAGACACTCAAGAAGGTGCTACCAGAGCCATTTGAAAATGGAACGCCTACGATCTCAGTTCGCAAGCAACTTGAGATGTGCCTAAAATCAGACGACGTTGTTATGCAGATTTGTAGGCATATTACTATCTACACCCGACTCCTCCAGCTTTCATTAGCTACAATACCTCTGTAAGCAGCGCTACATTGTACATTATGAGATAAAGCTAATCTGTAGCTTATATGGCTCTATCTGGGATATACCACCGTCTAAGGACGACATGATACCTAAAATTAAGAAGTTGACAAGAGGAACACAACAACTAAATACTACACGGCAGCAACAGGAGCTACAAATGCATAGTTATCAAACTTCAACCTACAATCCTAATAATGGCCTTGCTTTACGAGAAATTCAAGCAGATAACAACTTTGAGGCGTGGAGACGTTCTATTGAACGTGTAGTCGCTGCGACGGCTATGATATACGAGCTAGATGAGATATCTATTACTCATCTAAATCCAGTACCAGCAGAACTAACTCAATGGAGCAAGGATGAAGGATTTGATGCCAATTCACCGGATTTTAGCTTTGATGCTCTAAATCCAGAGGGTAAAACGCCACTGCATGTTGCTGTCGTTAACAATGATTTAGAGATACTAAAACTAATCGTGGATCGTGTTACTACATTAGAAACAAGGGATTTTAACAAATGTACAGCTCTTCTCCTAGCATGCAGCACAAGAAATCGAAATACTACCAAATTACTACTTGACTATGGCGCTCAAGTCAACGTCTATGATAACCATCTTAATACGCCTCTCCATAGAGTTCAGGATATAAAGGGCGGCACCCAAGTCGCTAAGCTTCTCCTCGCCCATGAGAGCTATGTTCTTGATATCAACTTGAAAAACTGCTTCGATAAAACTGCCCTCTACCTAGCATGCGAGCTAGGAAATGAACAAATGGCCCTTCTCTTAATTGAAAAAGGGGCCGACATCAACTGCCACGGCCCACACGGCTACACACCTTTACATATCGCTATCGACTGCCGGCGGGTTCATATTGTAAAGATACTCTTAAACTACAACGCCAATCCTTTACTTCCTGATTTTGATGGACGGGATGCGATGACCATGGCTCAGACAATGAAGCCGGAGAGTCCAGAAATAACGATGATGCTACATGAGCATGGGTTAAAGCTGAGACCTATCGTAAATATGCCCTTGGATAAAGATACAAATCTGTCGCTCGCCGATGATACGGAGGAAGAAAGGCAGACGATCGCAGATAAGCAACAGCAGAAGTACCCAGTCAAATCACTTTCAGGGCCAGAAATTACAATGACAGGGCCGGATAGCGACAGACTTAAAGACGGGGAGATGATCGTAGATGCGCAACATCAGTACTACCAAGTCAGAGCACTTCTAGAGCCAGAAATTACTGTGACAGGGCCAGGCAGGGACGAACTTGAAGGCAGGAAGCTAGAAGTTCTCCTAACAAAAGCGTTCGACCAAGACGGCGGGTCAGTAGTAAACACTCAGTCGTCAGATGCATCAAACTCGTTTCACCAAGGTGCCCGATCGGAACGCTCTGACACGAACGAGAACAAGCCTAGTCCGCTCTATACTGAGGAAATTGAGGATGTCATTAAACATCCTAATCGAGAACGTGAGGATAAGCAAGCTAAACATGGCACTTCTTCGAGGAGGCGTCGAAGCATACTGAATATGTCGTCGTTTTGGGTATGGTTAGCAGGTATTCTAGACCCGCCACCTCCCAGATGCTGTCGTGTTAAGTATAAATGCGTGAGTTTACCCCTAGCTGTCTAGTCTTAGCTACCTAGTTTAAATTTAAATGGCTAATTCTTTAGGGTTGCGGGGACAATTTATATGTCGATATAAAAGAACTTATTCCGGGTGGTATTGAGAGCTTTCGCCGGAGGTTGGCTGATGCTGCATCAGCAGTTAGCAGTCAGCGTCAAGATTTTGCCAATCCTACGAACCATCCAGCACTTCCACCGCCAGCCTACTTGTCATCTAGTCAAAATCCTGCTGGGCCTAGCGAACTACAGGCCTCGTCATCATCTGATCCGCTGCTCGAAACCTCAAACAGTCAGTCGGCTACTACTGAATGGCAACGGAGATTCCAATATGTTCTCCTTTGCGTCAACACCAAGAGACTCAAGACTTTAGCCCATATTGAGGTCGGGTCTTTTCAGAATGACCAATACCTATTTCAGAACATCCGCGAGACATATCAGCAAGTTCGGCGGGAAAATGAATGGAGACTTTCGATGCTAATACCAAAACCTGTTAAATGGCTTACACAGCGATCTCCAAAGTGGTTAGCATTACCGCCTAAATTTACAACCTGGGTAGAAAATACACGAGTCCAAACACCTCGAAGCGCAGATTTCATTAGAGCAAGTTATTCGACTCCTATTATACGAACTGAGGAGCCCTGGGAAAACTTTCTGACTCTTTCTTTGTAGTTCCAACTAGTACCTATACGTACGGAGATATGCCCCGCGAACATAATAAAGCCATCCTTCCCACCAGAAGATGAGGTGTTAGCTCAACGATATTTGTATCGTCCGTGCCCCAGCAGTGTCGAGATTCATCAGATTCCATTTATACATGAACTGTTAAAGCCAGGACCACATCTTGGTGCATTCTGGCTAACAATGTTTCCTAAAAAACTACATGAGCCCCTCGAGTGGACTAGCGATCAGCAAGTCATAGGATGGGGTGTGCAGATTAACGAAGGAATAAATTGGTCGGTTCTCTTGTCATTTATTACATGTTGTCTTGTTCTCACTGGCCTTTTTGTGGTGTTGTATGCTGCATGTGGAAAGGATGTTTCGGGTGCCGCAGGATTAGGGGCTTATGCCGTGGCTGGGATTGCAGTTTATGTTCCACTGCAGTACTATGCGTGGGTTGATGTATAACGAAAATCTACATAGGTTAGAGGCATATTAATCTGAGTAGTGAACAAACTCAAGTGCAAGTAAACCAAATCATCCAAAGCGAAATCGACAATCTCATAAGCAAAGAAATCTATTTCTCCAAAACGTATCAACCTATATACCCTCCTCCAAGCACACCACATCTACAATGCAGCCCGCCCTTCCCCTCCCAAAAAATAAACGCCACATCTCTATCTCCCTTCTTTAAACCCTATCCAAAAGCCCCCTGCTCTCCAACAACAGCACAATCTGGTGCACAATGCTACGCACATTCGTCTTCTCAGCATCAACCACCAGATCCGCATTCGTCGGCGCCTCATAGGGGTCATCAACACCAGTGAACCCCTTAATCTCCCCAGAGCGCGCACGCGCATACACGCCCCTCCTGTCCGTCTTCTCCGCATACTCGAGGCTGGTGGCAACGTGAATGAGGTAGAAGTCTCCGTACTTGCCCACCTGCTCGCGGGCGTGCTGGCGTGCGTCCTCGTAAGGCGCAATAGGTGCGGCAATGACAGCAGCGCCCGCCTTGGTAAGCTCAGCGGCAACGAAGCCAATACGGCCGATATTGCGCTTGCGGTCCTCCTTGCTGAAGCCCAGCTCGGAAGAGAGCTCAGCGCGCACGGTCTCGCCGAGGAGGAGGGAGACGGAGCGGCCGCCTTGCTGGTTCAGTGTGACCTGCAGGGCGCGCGCGATGGCGTCCTTACCGGAGTTCTGGTATCCGGTGAGGAAGACGGTGAAGCCCTGCGCGGAGCGCGGCTTGTGGGTGTCGCGGAGCACCTTGACGACTTCGGGGTAGGAGAACCACTCTGGGATCTCGCGACCAGAGCGCAGGCGCGAGCGCAGCTCGGTACCGGAGATGTCGAGGGTGCGGGTTCCCTTCTCGACCTCGTCGACAGGCTTGTACTCGTCCGAGTCGGGGAGGTAGGTCATCATCTGGAACGGAACGACCTCGATGCCGAGCTCCTCGCGGTACTTCTCAACAGCGTGCTGTGCGTCGTAGGGGCCGTAGAACTCCTTGCCCGCGCTGTTCTTGCCGGGGCCGGCGTGGTCGCGACCAACGATGAAGTGCGTAGCACCGTGGTTCTTGCGGATGATGGCATGCCAGATCGCCTCGCGGGGACCGCCCATGCGCATGGCGAGGGGGAGGAGACCGAGGACCGCCATGCCGTTGGGGTAGCGTGGGAGGAGGGCCTGGTACACGCGCACGCGCGTGAAGTGGTCGATGTCTCCGGGCTTGGTGAGGCCGACGACGGGGTGGATGAGGACGTTGGCTTGGCGGGAGCGGGCGGCGCGGACGGTCAGCTCGCGGTGAGCGCGGTGCATGGGGTTACGGGTCTGGAAGGCGACGACGCGGGACCAGCCTAGCTTGTCGAAGTGGAGTCTCAACTCGGCGGGGGTGTCTGGGGGGGAGGTTAGAGGGGGAGTGGGAGGAGGAGTGGGGAGGGCGTACATCTGAGGGCGACATAGTCGTAGTGCTCGAGCCTGTCGATGGCATCGATCTTGCCACCAATGTAGAACTCCTTTGCGGTCTCGTAGAGGTATTTGACAGCTGGGTGCTCTGGGTCGCCGCCGAAGACCTCCTTGGCCTCTACTGCCCTGGGGTGGTGTTAGCCGGCGCCCACGACTGTCAGAGTGCGGGCAACTTACTTGTCGGGCTGGTAGATGTCATCAATGGTGAGGATGGCGAGGTTGCGGTCGTCACGGAAATCGCGAAGGGTAACTCTTCCACCGGCCTTGAGGCCGAGATCGGCGATCAATTCTTTGGTGGTGTCGAGGGTGATGGGCATGGAGAAGAGGTTGCCATCGGCGAGGCGGTTCTCTGCGACGACGCTGTATTATCAATTAGCCGTCTGCCGTGGTCACCTCATCGCGGCATTGGTGTTGCATACCCATTGTAATCGGCCTGGTTCATGAAACCTATTTGGGGTATCGTCAGTATTTTTGTTCCAGTACCCCGCGGGGCGACCCCGCCACGGAAGTTCTCGGCTAGAGAAGTGAGAATGACATACCTTCGAGAGGAGAGAAGCCGCCGGAGAGGATCAATTCCAGATCGCAAAGCTGCCTCTCGCTCAGGACGAGAGCCGGAAGAGTCTCGGCCTCAGCGGCAAGCTCGTCGTGCCTGGGGGCATCGCGAGCGAGCAGGTCCTTCAGTTCACCTCCGTGTGGTGGGTTGGCCATGATGACTGTGTGAGGGGTGGTGGATGTGGTGGGGTGAGGATGGGGTGTTTCTAAAGAGGAGGAATTGAGGCAGAAGAGACTCTCGACTGGAGGAAGGGAAGAAAGAAGGAAGGAGAGAGTAGGAGTTTATTATGATATTATATGTGTGGGCAGTAGTGTTCCTGGGTAGGCCTGCCTGTTCCGTACTACTCGTACACACAGTACATACACTGTACTACACAAAGTGGCTACATATGAAATAAGAAATGTATGTGGTTCCTATGGGTTCCTACAGTGGTCCTGCAGGTATTCCACTCAGTGAAATCAGGTACCATACAGGCAATACAGGCAACAAGAGACATAACCAGGTATAGGTGATACTTGGTTCTACTTTCTTGATTTGTATGGCGGGGCACGTCGTTGGCTCACAGTTGGTCCCAAAGGCGGTCACGTAAATGACGTGCTTTGCTAATTAATTTTTGAACGGGCGCTAGACCGGAAATATCACATTTACTCCCCATATTCCCATACAAAACCCATACAAAACCATAGAAAACTACTTACAAACCTACTGTACCTCCGCGGCAGAATTGGCAGAATTGTTGGCAGAATAATTGCCCCGCGGGAGTGTGTAAAGAGAGAAAGCATAGGAAGGAAACTTGGATTATACATCAGTGTGGTACGGAGGAGACATTTATGAGAAGGTACTGTCTTGTACTCACTCCTTGCACTCGGTATCTACAGACATATGGCGGAATTATCACGCGGCACTTGGCGGCTCACACTCTCCTGCAATTGACCTACATACTCAGTTACACAGCCCGATTTATACTCTCGAATCTCTCGAATGACCTGCCTCCAGTATGTCTTGGGATTTACTTTGAGTCGGACATACATATAATAACGCAGCCAAATCCCGTGTAATTGGACATCACAAAGGATTCCAAGACTACCCCAGACATTCGGAATATGATACCATACCGCCTCCAGCTTGGACCCAATAGAGTGACCCCTCCTGTTCCCTCCTTACGTCTCCCCCATGAAAAAGAAAAAAAGGCCATGAGCATGAGTCGTCGTAGATCAAGCATGTGCTATCTTATCACCACGTGTCTTATCTCCACGTGACCATATATAATTTTCGGTCTTATCGGTCTCTTCCCGGTTCAGCGACCGAACGGCACCACCCGCCGTCGGCTTATTACTAACCACTGTAAGAAGTTACATTCCGTAACTTGAACTTCATCACCACCTCACCTGCAATTAAAGACAAGTTCCGAGCAGGTTGAATTAGAGACTTAAATCCCCGCGCGACCGTCTCTCTTCAAAATGTCTGCCGTCCAGGTTCTCAAGGGCGATGCGCCAACCCAGGCGCGATCATTGGTATGTGCTATCTCCGTCTCTGGATATTGTCGCGGAGATGCTCCCCATTCCAGCTGGGGGCATCACTACGCCGCTTTGTCGACCCGGCGCTGGTTCTTCTGTTCCCATTTGAGATAACTGTACTAACGCCCCCTTCTGTAGTTCCGCCAATTGCTCCGCCAGGGAGAGCAGTTCGCCGCGTATAACTTCAGAGAGTACGCTACCCGGAGGACGCGCGATGCGTTCCGCGAGCACAAGGATGAGAAGGATCCGAGGCGCCAGCAGGAGTTGATACAGGAGGGGTTGAAGGAGCTGCAGATGCTGAAGGTGCGTGCGATTCCTGGGTGATGGGATGTGTAGGAGAAGAGAGGGTTGGCTCTGTTTGCGTGGCGGGGATGATGCTGGGCCACAGCGGGGAGGAAAGAAGGATACTACGGTTTGAACTATGCTGACTGTTGTTTCCTTCTACAGAGGCAAGCTACCGTGAGCCAGTTTTTCCAGATTGACAGGTTGGTTGTGGAGGGTGGCAAGTCGGTATGTATAACCCTTTCTCGCAATTTCAGCCGAACCATACTAATACTACTCCAGGGCAAGCAAAAGGGAAACAAGGGTGATCTTACGAGGGAAAGCGAGACTGGGTAGGTTCTATTCGACGTCCATGAAATGTCGATTGAAGACAGACTAACACCAAGCAGATGGAACTGATTTTGGGCTACAAAAGCGTATGAGTATGGGGATCTGGGTCTGCGAGGGATATGACAGGCTGGGCGATTGCACAAGGAAACCTTGTAAATATATTGTACTATAAATGATCGTGGATGGCATAGATCGTTTGGAAGCAGTGGATGAGTCGCCACAATACATATCACCTCCACTACCACCTTGCGTGTCCACGGCAGCTATGCATATGACGGGCAGAATAGCGCCCATACCTCCATTCAACCCATTAAGGGTGCTATAGAACTATTGTGTCGAAAATGCTACCCTTTCCTTCCCTGCCTCCACGAACCCTTAAATTTGACCCAAATAAGTTAGTGCACAATTATGAAAAGCACGTGACTTCACTTTATGAACATCCAGGTTGCACATCCTCCATTGCGCTCGAGGACGACACGACCTCCACAGGCCCAAAAGCACCTCTTTCACGCCCTTCCATAACGGCGCCCTTTGTAGATATATCGGCCATTCCCGAGACGTTCTTGTGAGTCTTTCACCCGATCCAATTGACCCCCCGCGGATGAAAATTCAACGCGACCAACGCGGCTAACACGCCCCTTCAGTTACCCCTACAGATCATCAGGGAGTCGCATCTACTACAATCTTTATATCAGCGACGAGGGCATCGGATTCGAGTGGCCCTCACGTGTATCATAGCGAAGTGGCATTACAGTTGAGGAGGCTGAGCCGACGAACTTGCGCTTAAGCACCGAACCTATCTACAAAACGCCGAATATACGCGCGACAACACCGCAACCATGGCGCCAGGAGTACGTCTCCCCCCAAACCACATACCCAACCCTCAGCGCGTTCTGCGAACCCTCCCCTTCACCCCCGCTAACCCACCCCCAGTACCGCAACAGCAACCCCTCCCGCCGCCAAACCCGCGGCCTCGTCGACCACGACATCTTCGAAGGCCTCCCCGTCCGCAACTGGCGCCGCGACGCCGTGACCGTCGCCCCTCCCCCCGCGCACGACCCCTTCGCCACAGCAAAAGACAAATGGGACGTCGAGCTCCCCTGGGGCATGCCCAAAGACGCGCACCTGATGCCGCAGCACAGCCAAGACCTTTTGCGCGCCGCGCGCTCGGGGCGCATCTACCAGAAGCGGGCGCTTGTTGAGGAGGAGGATATTGAGGCTGATGCGCTGCTGGCGGAGACGAAGGAGAAGAAGGAGGAGACTAAGGAGGAGGGGTTTGTGGTGCGCACGTGGAAATTGGTCCCGAAACATGCGGAGGGGCCGGAGATTGAGTATTTGGCGAAGCGCAGGAAGGGGCTTAGAGGCGCGCCGGTGAAGGGCGTGGCGACGATGACGAAGATGACGTTGCGGAGGACGGATGAGGCGGGGAATACGTATGTCGAGGATGTCGTGGTGCCTGAGGGCCATGTGGTAGAGGGCGAGGTCATTGCAACGACGGTGATTCTCGATCCTGCTACTACCGGCGCGCCAGCCGCTGGAGTAGCGCCCCCACAGCCTGTGAAACGCCGTCCTCCGCCGCCGAAGCGCAGAGCTAAGGGCCCAGGTCGCGGACGCAGGAAGAAGCTTCCCATCCCCCCCCGCAGCGCACCCGCCGCCGTCGGCGCAGCGCCCGTTGATGGGCAAGCGCCCGAGGCGCCCAAGCAGGAGGCAGCCGTGGACGCGAACGGTGTCAAGATCGAGCCTAGCGCCACTCCCGCCCCCGGAAACGAGGACACGGAAATGGGCGATGGATCTATGGCACAGTCCGACGACGAGGGCGAGGGTGAGGGAGAAGGAGAGGGAGATGACCGCTCCGAAGGCTCTGAAGACGAAGACCAAGATGGCGAAGGCGAGGGAAGCCAAACGCACGACCAAGACGACGATACCCGCATGGTCCTCGATAATCTCCCGCCCGAGCCTAAGATCCCAGCGCCCAAACCGGCTATCTCGGGGGACTTCCCTGTTGAGACGCCGCATGGTGAGTTTGGTGGACAGCCGGGGGGGCAGGGGGCGACGATGAGTGGGAGTCCGTTGAAACATGCGTTTACGCCGCAGTCGTATTCGCCGACGTTGAGTGCGGAGGGGGCGGAGGAGGTGGTTGGGGGGGATGCGTTTGGTGGGGAGCAGGGGCAGGGGCATTTCGAGCAGCAGCATCAGCAGCAGGCGTTCCATGAGCAGGACCAGCAGCAGCAGCAGTTCGAGCCCCAACACCAAGACGCACACGCACACCCAGTGGCTGCGGCGGCAGACACACCCTCAGCCTTTGACGTCAGCGCCACAGACTTCGCGGGTATGCTATCCGGCACCCCACCTCAATTCGAGTCTGGGCATCAGGAGGGCGCGGAGGGAGGAGAGGGAGAAGAGATGCTTCTTGATTCCGTGCAGGGACATGAGGAGCACCAATTGCCTGATTTGACGGATTTCGATCCGCATGCGTCTACAGAAGCGCATGGAGAGCAGGGCGAGGGAGAGGGTGGGGAGGGAGAAGAGAAGTTTGAAGATCTACTGGGGAGTCTGGAGGAGCATCTGAATGATGGGAGTGCAGAGACGGATGAGCCGATGGCGTTGGTGGGTGTGGAGGAGGCGGAGCCGGTTGAGAAGGTGGAGGCACCGGTGGAAGCTGCTACTGCAGATGTGGTGGAGGTTGCACCTGCTGTGGTTGCGGAGGAGCAGCAGGCCCCGGCTACGGAAGAGAAAGTGGAAGAGGCGCCCGCTGCACCTGCCCCGGAGGTCGTTGAACCTACCCCGGCGCCCGCGGAAACCGAGACAGCAACCGCAGAGGCGGAACCTGCTGCGCTACCCGAAGTACAGGAGACGCCCGCTTCCGTTTCAACACCCAAAGAAGCCGAGGCCGCCATCCCCGAACCAGCCGTCGCAGAGGAGGCCAGCGAGCCAGTCGCGGCTGTGGTCGAGGAGCCAGCGCCAACTGCCGATGTGGTCGTCGAAGTACCTGCGGAAGTCGAAGCACCTGTACCTGAATCTGCTGTTGTTGAGGAAGCGGCTGCGGCGGCGGAGGAGCAGGTAGTTGAGGAACCTGCTATTGCTGAGGTGGCACCGGAGGTTGCGGTACCGGAGGAGGTGAAAGATGTCACGCCTGAGGTAGCTCAGCCAGAGATAGCACAGGAAGTCGCGCCTGCACCTGAAACGGCACCTGAAGCACCTGAAGCAGCAGCGCCTGAAGTTGCGAAGGAAGGAGGAGAAGCTCCCGAAGCAGCGCAGGCGGAGACTGGGGAGAAGGAGGAGCAGGCTCCTGAGGGTGCTGCCGCTTAGATATTGTTATAGTATATCGGGGGGTGGGGTGATGTTTTAGTTATTTATTTTGGG
>JPJZ01001061.1:0-67642 GCA_000750815.1 Pseudogymnoascus sp. VKM F-4516 (FW-969) | reverse complement strand
CCCAAGCTCGTGTTGCCGCCAAGCACCAATACCCCCAGGTCCAGAATGAGAAAATAGAGACCCACCTTTCGCCTTCTTCTTCTTTTCCGTCTGCGGTTTCGCCGTCCGCGATTGCAGCAGGTAATTCACGCTCTTCTCGACGTCGTAGAAGTAATGCCACAGCGCCTCCTGGATATCTTTATCGGTGATCCCCGGTACATCGTCGCCGAGTGCTTCGCGGACGGATATCGTGCCTACTCTCATGGACTCTGTTTGTGGTCAGCTTCGGGCTGAGAGGGGGAGAAGCGGGGTAGAGATGGGGGCGGCGGACCTTTGTCTTCTTCGCTGAGCTCTGGGGAGGGAGTTAGCTGGGCGCTCTCTCTGCTTGCGGTGGAATGTGAAGGGGGGTAGCTAACCTTCAGCTCCGTCGTCGGCGTAGTCGTCCCCTCCATCGTAGTCGTCCATCTCGTCGTCGAGATCCATATTCTTGACAATCTTATGGCGCGACATCGTGGCGGTTCTGCCTGCTCGTCGGACGTTGAAGGGGTGGTATCTGTTATATTAAGAAAAAAGCAGACAAGCAAACAAACTGCTATAATTAAAAACTAAACGCTCGTGAGACTATTTGTTAGAATGATATGAATGCCGTGGTACGAAAACAGCATGTTGGCAATCCAAGTCGCTTGCCCTTTGATAGGTCGTCATAATCCACCGCCAGCCACAAAGTGCGGGGCGGGAGTGCCAACAAATTACCCCTCCAAAGGCTCGGTTTCAGCCTTGCACAACCACAATCATGAGCACAACAGGTGGAGCTACAAGAGCTTCTAAATTACCCAAATTATCCATTATCTAATTACCACCAATTTATTCTAAGAGGAGTGATTCCATATTTATATTCAAGAAACCCTGTACCCAAAACCACTAAGGATATATATCCCAAACGCCTCCCAAAAACCCTCCTTTCCCTGTCCATTTAAAACCCAATCCCATTCTTTCAAACCGTTCCATATAATCGTTGCCGTGTCCCATTGTATTAAGTATATTCGCAAAAACGCAGCCGCAGAAATCTAAATCCAACCCTTCTATCTAACGTCAAAGTATGGGTATAATGAGGCCGCCTAATAAAGCTATGGGGCTCTCGCCCTCAACAGCTGCAGCCTCCTCTCCGCATCGTCATCTCCCGTCGACCGTCGGTGTTGCATCATAGAGCGGCCCAGATTCGATAGCGAGGTATTTCGCCTGTGCGGCTCGGGTCTCGGGGTCGGAGGCTCGCTGATTATGGGCCTCGCTGGGTTGTTCACTGTGCGAGTCACAGGGAAACTGTGTGTCCGCGTCGGACTAGGAGGTGCCGAGATGGCCATGTCGTAGTTAGGCAAAGGCTCTGGTTCGTTAAGTGTCATGCTTCGTATCGGGGCCCGAACGGCCGTTGCGTAGGATGGGACCTTGTTAAGCGCCAGATCGGAGTAATCAATGTGCTCTGGTGTTTGGTGGCCGGAGGTTATGGCGGAGTGTCGACCGCTGCGCACGTCTTCGTCACTGGGGTGCCGAGAAATGGGGTTGCTTCTCGATGTAGCTCCTGGCACCTGATCGAAGTACCCGACTTGTGGATGGGGGGCGCTGGAAGTGCCGAGGTGGACAAGATTGTCGCTGCTAAATGTAACATGCGGAGTGTTGCCCCCGCTGCCGTCTCCGCGGCGTCTAAAGGCGCCTGGAGTGTTGGGCGCCATGCTAAGGTTGTGTAGTCTGCTCGACAGGATATCTGGCCTGACAGCTGTGCTTGACATGCCATTTAATGCAGCAAGATTCTCCGCTGAGCCTGATCGCGAGTGTAGATGGTGTGGTGTGTTCATGCCTGACGAAGCAGCTGGGGTCATAATGCCGGAGCTGTCGATGTCCGCGTACAGTTGATCCATAATATGCTCGCCGTACAGCGGAGGAGCGTGGGAGTCGATATCAAGCGTATGGATATTGTTTGGGGTTTGATCGAGAAGGTTGCCCGCTTCATCCAAGGGTACATTAGGAGAAATAAAGATAGTGACTGGGAGCGAAGCTCGCAACTATTAAATGTTAAAAGGGTCATTTTGAGGCAGATCGAGGAGTAACTACCTCAGATGTGTGTCCGTCTGGGTTGTGCAGCGCGATATTGAACTTCACCTTATGGCGAATCTTAATGCCATGCGTCTCGCAATCTTGCAAGCACTTCTTAAGCGACTTGGGAAGAGGCAGTACCTCCTTCACTATGAAGCCGCCTTGCGCCGACTCATCCGACACGTCGTGATAGCTATCCTGATCATCTAGCTCAAAAGACCAGCTCTCGATATCCCTCGACTTCTTGTGCGATCTACTCGAAAATGCCGGTCCTGGGATCGAGAACTCCTGCACCTCGACGAGGAGGCACTTGACAGTCCCGATCCGCAGTCCCTTCAGCAGCGACGTAAATTTCATGTCCACAGCAATTGACGTTCCGAAAACGATCGCCTTTTGCGGAATCACGATCGAGTACTCGAGCTTGTTGGGCCAGATGTTCTCGACGGTCATAGCGTGCGACAGCTCCAGAGCTGCGGGGTCGAGAGTCCGAATGACGCGGACGGACTTGTAGGCGTGCAAGTCGTACGCCAAACGCCCTCTGGCAATTGTCGCTTTCAACTTGTACTGAATGTGACTGTCGTGGAGCCCGGCCACGCTCTCTGCTGTGCTTCCTGGTATGATTACCTCGAAGGGCCACTCGTAGTTTGTGGCGCCCAGCGTCACGCCCTTTGACGACGATCCTGAGCCATCAGAGCCCACGAAATTCGGCCACCTGTGATTCAAAATCTCTGTAGTTTTGTCCACTTTGCCGTTGGACATTCCCGTGCCCGTTAACTTTATGTCGTTCCATCTACAGTAAATGCGTTAATACAGCAATCCAAAGACTGCTGACATGGTGGTGGTCACACGTACCCTACTTTGCATTGTCCTGTAAGCCGTAGATGCACATCCTCCACCTTGAGGGGCATCGCAAGACATAGTACGAGCACACCCCGCAGTATTTGGCTCGAAGCCTCACTTTCCGGGCCTCGTAGCACGATTACATCGGATTCAAGCCTGCAATTCCTGTCAGCTCGTGCCCATCGCGGAAGGAGGCCGCATGTATGTACTGACCTGATCTCAAACAGCGATGCGCTGTTGCGGCCAGTGACGCTCTGGAAGGGATTGAAGACGGGCATGGCGAGCAACTGGGTGTAAAGGCCTGTCACCAGAGGCCGTGATGAAGGTAAAATGCTGGGCCTGCCGGGAAATTCATTCAAGCAAACGGAATCAAGGGCGCCGTGGCTCAGTTCGATTGTGTCATCCACTTTCTTTTCATGCGGTACCTCGCCGATTACGGTAGTGGCGGGCGGAATTTGGTGGCGAATCCAGACTGCGATAAGGAAGCGTTTTTAGCGTTATAAGATCTTCAAAGGATTTGACAGCCCAACAGTTGAATGTAATATTTCGTATTTCGTATTTGTATACTCGGTTTAAATCAAGAAGTAGGGAATCGCACTGGTTTTGTTTATTTCTTCAATTTACGAAATTTTCCAAAGGAGTAAAGCGTCAGAGAGTTTTAGAAATTCGTCATCGGCTGGGCACTTTTCTCATTATATAAAAAAGGCGTGTTCCTATTCTTAGCCTTGTATTGGCTGACTCCTTCTTACATTTAAAATGGGACAATTGAAAACTTTCTTTGGTGGAGTAACAGGACTTCAAGACCCGGTTGCGCCGCGGCGCGACAAGAAGTACAGTAAGTATAGTATGTACGAGTACAGCAGTACGAGTACAGCAGCCTTGGTATGTGAGTATGAGAAAGTCTTTGGCCCTTCTAGTGCCTCGGTATGCATGCCGGCAGTGCAATCTACAGCCAGCCACGGCCATATCCACAGCCAATGTCCTCAGCTCAGCTCCGTGCTTGCCGCATCGCCGAGACGATCATATTATACATATATTATACGCATTATACTGCTCATACGCACAGATTATACTGCACGTATGGCTGCATATATTCGCATACCCGTCCATCCTGTACTGTAATGCATATGCCAATACCACAATAGCCGGTCAATGGCTCGGTGTTTGTTTACTTTTTCCCATGTTCCTTTCCCTTGGCTCCTGACTTGGCTCATCCCTTGGCTTCAAGGACACCCACGTCAGATCAGAGTCGATTTGGCCTGGTACCCGTCCTTGACGCTAGAGAGGTTATGTAAGGCGACGAATGTCCGTTGCTGATTAGCCCTTGGCTCAAAAGAGCATTTCAAACGAAGGCGCAACGCCAAGTCCGGACCTCACGTTATGCTCCCAACGAAGCTCCCAACGGTGCTGAATATCCGCGGCATTACGTGAGAAAGAACCTCCCAACTGACAATCGTCGATACTGTACCCATACCCCCTATCGCCAACACAAAAAATTGATCCATCCCTGACCGCTGCAAGCCGTGGGATCCGTTTATTTTGTTCGATTGTAACCAGCAATCTCAAGCCGAGGATCCACATGATTACGGCAGTGAAATCGAAATCTTCAACGGTGCGCTCGCCCTGTTGCACGATACGCCGAGCCGATCGGCACTCCGGTGTCACCACTCCCGAGCCCCGTTCATGTCGTGTCATATGTCTGTCATACCACCAAGGTACTTTTTTCACGTGCGCGGTCACACTACGTAACGATGTCGTGCCTGGCGCGCGCCCATATCAAGGTCGTGTGTACGCGTCTGTACAAATCATGATCGAATCGCTTCGTAGAGTTCACATGTTGGGCGTTTCTGGTGCGCTGTCAAGACGGCAGGCTCAAGGCAGCACAGCACGTAATCCATCATCTGAGGACATAAGACGGAGATTCACAAGACTCCGGTAGAAAGTATTCAAAAATTCCCTTCCAAGACCTGAGGGTATGAGACGGAGAATCACAAGGCGCCGATAGGCAGCTCTCAAGTGGTCAAATAATAGTTCATAAAATTCTCCGAACCTATGGCTCAACAGTCATGCCTCGTCCGCTTTCTGTCTGACTCCCATTGGGCTTCTTCGCCATGTGGCATTGAGACACGACGCGGCGTGTGACAGTTGCTGGTCGCTCAAGTGCTACGATGTCACTGCCTCAGCTGCAATCCAAACACAGCATGATAATAATAAAGTCGCCGGTAACCTTATCCAATAATTCCGCCTCTCACAGCATTCAAACCGTAGGTGCCGGGCCTGCCAGCCATAATACATGGTGCATGACCTCTGTTCTGATAGCTACTTATATTGTAATCGGGGAATAAGTATGCTTTACACAGTAGTCTTCTCAGGGGTGCCAGCGGCATCGGTTGGCCTACTCCAAGTACGGATATGACCAGTCTTGCAACTTGTTATTATCGACTCTTCAGTGAATGTTAGCCAGCAAAGAGGATCAGCATCGATGCCCTTGGACTGTTTTAGGTTAGATCTTGTATTCAAACTTTGTTTTTGAAATGCACTTACCAATACAGGGGGGAGCATAGCGACCCGCGACTTTGGCTCCACTGGATGTCCGGTTTTCAATCCCTCATCCGTCTCTGTGGATATGTTGGAATCAGATCTAACCCGGCTCGCCGTTGTCGTCCCCGTTTCAGCTCTCTGGAGGCCATTTGTGAAGCGCGAGGAGACGCTATTTCTGTGCCGCACCGAAGCCTAAGAGTATTAGAATCCTTGTTCGAGAGCATTGTCATAGTTTGAACCTACAGCTTTCGGCCTATGCAACATGCCTACGTTGAAATCCCAGAGCAGTAACCTGCAATCTTCTCCAACACTTCCAAAACGGTAGTTTCTGTCGTCGCATCTCCAGGGGTCGAATGCTACTGCTGTTACCCAAGATTGGTGTCCCTGGCATCGTGCAACGATCATTGACTCAGTCATTGACCATATCGACACCAGGTCGTCTTGCCCTCCTGTGAGGACGTACTTTCCATCTGGCGACCAGCATACGCATAAGAGGCCACCGTAGTAGCTTGTATAAAGATCCAAAAGCCTAAGACGCTGGTTAGATTGGGAACTAGGGTCCGTGATGTGATTAACTTACTCCTCCTTTAGATAGTCAATAATCCGAAGGGTGCCATCTTCGGAGACAACTGCAAGATGTCTATTATCCGGCGAAAACGCAAATGCATTAATGCGTTGGTTAGACAATTTCCAAAACGACACCGGGTTGACTTTTTGGTTCTTAGAATGGACCGACTTCTCGATATGCAAGCTCTGGCGGCCATCCGCAGCAACAATAGCATCCAAAGCCTCGTTGCTCTTTTCTTCCGGAAGAAAAGCCGCTTCTTCCTTCTCCTTATCATATACAACGAGCGACCCATCCATGTGTGATGCAAGGAAGAGATTCTCTGATCCAGGTATCCAGCGAATTTCAGACACGGGAGTCGCGTTGATGATCCCGTTCTTATTTAGCCGTGTATACTTTTGCGAGATTGGCTCGTACCAAATAATCTCGCCGGTTGAGAAACCCATGATCAGGTCCATATGATTGGCGCTCTTCGTCACGGTATTAATATCATGACACAAGCAGTGGGCTTTCGTAAATAGTATCTTAGTCAAGTGATCTTGCTACATAGATATTAGTACGGCCTTCTCACGTGCTGGTAGTTAGTCTTACCTTGTTCGGCGAAGACAGATCAAGCCATTGGAAGGCTCGATTAACGTTAACAAAGGCAAACAATCCATCCGAAGGACGGTCTGCTAGACGCTTCGCCAGCCCTTCGTTGGTAATCACACGAGATATGAACGAAGAGTTGCTCTTTGCCATATTGTTCTTCGGCTTCCGGCGTTTCGAGGCATCTTTGCCTACTTGGGGTAACAGCAACGAATTGCCTTCTCCGAACGCGGGGGTAGAAGCATTAGAAGTATGGGATAGCGGGCCAGTGATGTTACTGCTTCGTGGGCTACCTGCGCCACCCTCGCTGCTCAACTCTGCTGATGTCCGCTCTTCACCCGGGTGTTCATGTATAGGCGCACTCAACCGGGAATTTGCCCGTTGCCTGAAGTATGAAGGTGCTGAGCTGCGAGTGCTTAGGGATAGTAATGATATCTTTGTCCCTGCCGAGGCCGGCTGGGGAGTTGTAGCAAGAGGATTCGGGTTGATAATCGGAGCCTCAGAAGGATGCGGTGGTGGTGTAGCTAGGTGTAGGTCCTCTTTAAGCACGTATGTCCCTGCCAGGTTTTATCAGTATTGCCGTCTACAACAGGTGGCGATGCTGACCTTCTCCAACGAGCAGCTGGTATTCGGGTCCTGTCGGTGTCGATAGGATATTGTTCGTCTCGATCATAGGCGGCACCTGCCCAGCAGCTATAGCCGCATTGTAGGCAGCGTGCGTGGGATATCGAGGAGGCGGAGGGAGAACACTGTCGCAAGACTTCGTCAGTATGGGGAGCCACGGATCATTGCGCCATTGAATGCTTTTGCGACTTACAACATGATCGCTGAGGTCTTCGGTTCACCGGCTCGATTGTTGAAAGTGCGATTTGTCTAAGCAATAGCTATGTCGTCTTCGTGATCCTTCGTGGAAGGAGATTGGGGGCGGACGTCGAAGTAGAGTGCCTGGGCGGCTTAATTGCTTGGATCAATTCCGGAGGAGGTATACTGTACCCTGCCTTGTAGGCCTTTCGAGAGGGTCTAGCACAGTGTGGGGTAAGTGGAGCTGGCTCTCGAACAGCTGGCGATCATTCATGCCTTGCTGTGGTGAGAGTACCCTTGATGTAACGATATTGATAGTATGAGTAAACGTCAGCCTTGTCTTTATCGCATCTGGTAATTATAAAAATACGGAGAAATTCTGCGCAAAATAGAAGTTATCTCCGTGAAGAGTCTCTCATCGTGTCTGCGATATCTGCCCACACGTGGAAAACGGGGTACATCGTTTAAAGTCCGGCACGGGCTTCCGCCGCGTTCGAAGGTGGGTCAAAAACAGAGCTGTTGCCCGCAGCGTCCCTTTCGCAATCGATAGATAGGAGTCCTAACTCAACCAACCTCCAAAGAAACCAGCAGTCATCGACCAAACTCCATCTCCCAGGAGACTTGTCGCAAGCTTCAGGCTGATCGAAATGATTGTCTGTGAAGACTGCCTATAAACATATCGGTTGCTCATAGCGTGCGTGGCCGGCTCCATGGCGACAGGTCAGTAATAGAGAAACCCTGCCGCAGTGTTAAATAGGTCCGCTTTGGGTGAATGAGAACTGACTGTTTTAGTGCGCATATGTGTCTGCGGCGATGAGGGGACGGGGAAGTCCAGCTTGATAACGTCTCTGGTGAAAGATATCTTTGTTACGAATAAAATACAGTCGGTTCTGCCACACATCACCATCCCACCAAGCATCGGCACCCCAGAGAATGTTACCACGACAATCGTCGATACGTCTGCGCTTCCACAGGAAAGAAACACACTGCGCAAGGAAATCCGAAAGTCAAATGTAATTCTGCTGGTATACTCGGATCACTACAGCTATGAGCGCGTCGCTCTGTTCTGGATGCCGTATTTCCGGTCACTCGGTGTCAACGTGCCCGTTGTGCTGTGTGCAAACAAATCTGACATAACTGCGAATGGTACCACTGCGCAAGTTGTCGAAGATGAGATGCTTCCGGTTATGGCAGAGTTCAAGGAAATCGATTCGTGCATCAGAACCAGCGCGCGCGAACATAACAATGTCAACGAAGTCTTCTTCCTATGCCAAAAGGCTGTCACACACCCCATCGCACCACTTTTTGATTCGAAAGAAGGGGTGTTGAAGCCTTCAGCAGTAGCGGCTCTACGGAGGATTTTCTATCTCTGCGATAAGGATCAGGACGGCTACTTGAACGACCAAGAGATGCATGCCTTCCAGGCCAAGTGCTTTCAGAAGCCCTTGTCACCGGAGGATCTGGAAAACATCAAGCAGTCCATAACCCGGGGCTCGGAAAGATCTACTGTGGATCAGGGTATCGATATTGACGGGTTTATACACCTAAACAAGATTTTTGCAGAGAAGGGACGCCATGAGACAATTTGGATCATCCTAAGAACGTTCCAGTACACCGACAGTCTCAGCCTTAAGGACAGCTTCCTGAACCCAAAGTTCGAAGTCCCCGAGTATGCTTCAGCTGAACTAAGCCCAGCTGGCTACCGATTCTTCGTTGATCTCTTCCTGGTCTTTGATAAGGATAACGATGGAGGACTCAACAACGATGAGCTGGCTGCACTATTTGCCCCAACCCCTGGTTTACCGCAATCCTGGAATGATTCCTCATTCCCCTCTTCTACTGTGCGCAATGACGCTGGCCTTGTTACCCTCCAAGGCTGGCTGGCCCAATGGAGCATGACGACATTTGTCGAGCCGAAAACTACTCTGTCGTACCTGGCCTACCTTGGCTTTGAACCCGCAAGTTCGCGTGAAACTACGACGGCAGCTCTGAAAGTAACCAAGCCTCGGAAGAGGCGCCGGCGCCCAGGCCGTGTTGAGCGCAATGTCATGCTGTGTTACGTTCTCGGAGCCCCATCTTCTGGAAAATCCTCGCTCCTGGACGCCTTCCTCAATCGACCATTTGATTCTCTCTATCATCCGACCATCAAACCTCGCACGGCTGTCAATAGTGTAGAGCTCCAAGGCGGCAAGCAATGTTACCTCATTTTGGAGGAGCTCGGCGAGCTAGAACCTGCCATTCTGGAGAATACATCGAAGCTGGAGGCGTGTGATCTTATCTGTTACACCTACGACTCGTCCGATCCGGATTCGTTTTCTCACATTGTCAATCTGCGGAAGAAGCACCCACATCTTGATGATCTTCCGAATATCTATGTCGCCCTCAAAGCAGACCTCGACAAGACGACGCAGAGGAGCGAGCAGCAGCCAGACCAGTACACTGTTGGCCTGATGATGAACGCGCCTCTCCATGTCAGCGTTACATGGCATAGCATCAGTGAATTGTTTGTCACGCTGGCTGAAGCGGCTACCAACCCCAGCACCGCCTTCCCAAAGAGCGAGGAAGAGCCTCCGGACAGGACGGGCCTGTATGTGGCCCTAGGAGCAACTGTATGCGCAGCGGTCGCGGCAGTAATGATTTGGAGAAGGACAACGGCCGTTTCTTGATGATGCCTGGGTGAAGCTATCACTTCACCTGGCTAGTGATACCCCACTCACAGTTTTAACCCGATAATAATAATGTAATTGAACTATATAGATGTAATAAAGAAGATAAAGAATGGCGAATTCGCCAGGCAATAAACTTCCTCCTGTTTACTAATTTACTGATCTGTTTGTTTTGTTTTGTTTTCCTTCGTTTGGATCTGTTCCTGATCCCATTTAAGGAGGCGAGGCCTTCAACGCGTTTGTTCGCCAATAAGACAAAAGGGCGCTACGCCCAATCAGGCAATCTCAGACCAAAGTTCCGTCAATTGTCGCTGCTGCATAAAGATCCTCCTACCTTATTTACTACTATCGCATCTCACTTCCATCTCTCTTTCCTCCTTCCTCAATCTTTGTGCATCTACGCTACCCAATCCTCTATACTTCACACCCCGACTACCACCTTCATTCCTTCCGTTTTCTGAGATACAAAGTCTCCACGACACCTTCCTTGAACTGCGCGACGTGCACCCATCTCAATATCATGGCTTCTGTTAGTTCAACCCTTCCCTCGTGTCTCCCCTCGCACTTCAGCCTCAAAAACTTCACGTACATATACCACGCCACCTGCAGTTCCAGCTGCTCAAGCTTTCAAAATGACTGCAGCAATTAACACAGTTGCACAACAACAACCGCACCACCGAGGCTCTCGAGCCACCCCCAAACTAAATGGACTGAGGCTGATCACTACCATGAAGCAGCGTCCCCATTCCTACAACAACCAAGGAGGCTATCTTCCAAACGGCGCCACAGCAGGTCTACCACAAGGAGCTGCACCTCTTCTTCCGAACCACGGACGTGTCATACAAACTGGTGGTGTCAGAGTGCTTTGTGTAGCAGACGTTCGAGGTGCGTTCCAATCCCACCATCAACGACGCTAAATACTAACGCTACGGAAGGTAACTTAAGATCGCTGAACGAACTCGCGAAACAAGCTCGCGCCGACCACATCATACACACTGGCGACTTCGGATTCTACGACGAGACCTCTCTGGAACGCATCGCAGACAAGTAAGCACACCCAGTGCTGGACATCCGCGGTATCGCATGACTGACAGTGTGTGGTTAGGACCCTCAAGCATGTCGCTCAATACTCACCTTTGATTTCCGAACCAATAAAGAAGGCAATTCAGCAACCAGGGCAATCCGGCCCAGTAAAGTCTCGTTTCCCAGCGAGCGATCTACCTCTCTCCGAGCTCCCATCTTTCCTCAATGGATCGCTCAAGCTAGATGTTCCAGTCTACACCGTCTGGGGAGCTTGCGAGGATGTCAGGGTGCTCGAGAAGTTCCGATCTGGTGAATACAAGGTGGACAAGCTTCACATTATCGACGAGGCGCGCTCGATGCTTCTGGAGGTTGGAGGTGTTAAGCTGCGTTTGTTAGGACTTGGCGGAGCCGTTGTCATGCACAAGCTATTCGACAATGGTGAGGGTCGCACCACCATCGCTGGTGGCCAAGGAACGATGTGGACCACTCTGCTGCAGATGGGTGAATTGGTAGACACTGCGAACCGCGTGTACGATCCAACGGAGACGCGTGTTTTCATCACGCACGCTTCACCGGCCAGGGAGGGAATTCTCAACCAGTTGTCTGTCACCTTGAAGGCGGATTTCTCTATCTCCGCTGGTCTTCATTTCCGTTACGGTAGCTCTTACAACGAGTTCAGTGTCAACCCTACCCTTGACCACTACCGTGGCAAGCTCGCTGCCTCCAAGGCATCATTCAACGACGTATGGGAGACTGTCAAGGGCGAGGTTCAGCCAGCGATCCAACAGAACGAGGCACAGCAAAATCTCCTCAACAATGCTCTCGGCATAGTTGAGAAGATGCCCACAACTGCCCATGGTGGTAACCCATTCGGCGGTCCTGTCGGTGGTTCCAATGCTACGGCTATTGGACAAGTCGACGAGAGTGCCTTCAAGAACATGTGGAACTTTAACCTGGCAGACGCAGCATTCGGATGGTTGGTTCTGGAGATCCAAGATGGCAGAATCGGAACCGAAATGAGGGCTCAAGGCTTCAACTTTGCCCACCGTGGTGCCAAGCAACACCCCGCGCAGGCTAACCAGCAACAGCCTGCCCAGGCACCGGCGACCGGATCTGGAACTCCTGGAGCAAGCCACGCACTCGCCTCGGCACCTTCTGGACCAGCTCAAACACGCTCTCCTGCAGGACCAGTTGGATCGCAGCCATTCAACGCTCCCCAGCAACGTGCGTCAAACCAGCAGCAGCAACCAAGGGGCCCAGCAAGCAACCCTCCACGCGCAACAGGCTCGCCTGCCCCATTCCAAGGACAAAAGCCAGCCACCCCCCAACCGGCCCAGAATGTTGTCAACCTTCCTACTGCCTCTAAGGAGAATGAGAAGGCTCCCGCAGCTGGTGCCAATGGATCGGCAACCAACGGTGCTGGAGATTCTGCAGCATCGCCAGCTCAGAAGTCCCAGGATATCATTGGTCTGTTCGTCATGAACGTTCAGACCGACGATGCTGTTAGGGATCTTTTCGTCGAGGAGGATAAGGCTAAGATCGTGAAGATCGACAAATGGGGCCAATCTAACAAGGTTGTCCAATTCAAGACTACCGAAGAGAGAGACGATGCCTTGGGACGCCTCTCAGATGATGTCAAGACCCGTTCCATGGAGGATCGCAGCAGGCCGCTGGTGAAGATCTTCCTTGCCAAGGACAGCAGGGGCACTTACCCATCCACCCGCGGCGGTGCTGGCAACTGGGGCAGCAGCCGTGGTGGAAGCAACCCAAACGCACCACAGGCCGGATATAGAAGCGCAGGAGGCGCAAGCGACAGCGAGAGTGGCCGCGGCGGACGTGGCCGTGGTGGAGCCAGAGGTGGACGCGGCAGCACCGAGAGGGGAGGACGCGCTCGCGGTGGAAGGGGTAGCTTCAAGGGCGAAGGCAACACCTCACCTACGGCATCGGCCCCAGCTGCTCCGGCGACATCGACCGCGCCAACTTCTTAAGTCTTGCATTCACGATATACCTTTTACCTTGTCGCATTGTTCCACCAACATTCTCGATTCATGATAACCTTAATGGCCACATTTCTCTTGTCGTAGGCGACTAGGCATTACTTGTATTCGGGATTCTTTGAGATGGGGCAGGAGTTACCTTTAGCTTACGCCTCGCGTTCACTACGTTGATTGCGATGATAGCTATTACTTTTCCTTCCTTGTATTTCTGAGCATAGTACTTCTCTGCCTCTTGCAAGCACTGGCGCTGCGTGTATTTATAAGGTCACGCTTTCGTGGTTGCCCATAGGGGATGGAGATGAAGATGTGGCATAGAAAAATCAGATATGATACACTTGAGCCTGTGTGCTCTATAATCCTACACTCCCACGCTTGCCTTGTGATACGCCGTGCCATGCCACCATTCCTATAGTATACTTGTACAAAAATAGAACATAAGTGTGAAGAGAGATTGTTCAAGCCTTAACAACGGGTTTGATACCCTTGTGAATCGCGGCGATTCCGCCGGTCAAATCCTCCCATCCCTTCCCCGGAACCACGAATCCAGCATCCTGGATCATGTTCTTCCACTCATCCTGCCTCGGGAACTTCTCAATGCTCTCCACCAGATACTGGTAGCTCGCCCTATCGCCTGCGACGAGCTGGCCGATCAACGGAATCGCGCCAAAGCTCCACCTTTTGTACACAGCCTCGAACAGGGGGTTCGTAACCCCGCTGAACTCGAGGCAGGCAAACACCCCACCTGGCTTGAGCACGCGGAACGCCTCACGCAGCGCCTTCTCCTTGTCGGTGAAGTTCCTGATTCCGAAAGCGACGGTATACAGGTCGATGCTGTTATCCGCAACGGGCAGCTGCTCCGCGTTCGCGACGAGGAAATCCAGGTTCGCGGAGTTGGTATACGGGGTCTCGAGCGAGCGCTTGCGGCCCTCGGCGAGCATGTCGGGGTTGATATCCGAGACGGTGACGCGCGTGTGGGGGGAGTGGTTGACGTTGTGGGCGTGGTCGAGCATGCGGAAGGCGATGTCGCCGGTGCCGCCGGCAATGTCGAGGATGTTCCAGCCCTGCGAGGGGGAGGGGCCGGTGGTGGGCGTGAGGGAGCCGGAGTTGGAGCCGGGGTTGAGGGAGCGCACGAAGTGGTCTTTCCAGAGGCGGTGGATGCCGAGGGACATGAGGTCGTTCATGGTATCGTAGGAGGTTGCGACGGAGGAGAAGACGCCGGCGACTGGGGGTTTGGTTAGCGGGATTCCGGGAGGGAAAGGGATAAATTGGGGGAGTAGGAACATACCTCTCTGAGTCTTCTCATGCTCAGCAACGTTCTCGAAGCCGAAGTGAGTATATTTCTCTCCATTCTGCTGCGGGTTCGGCGACCCTTGCGCCTGGCGGGCTAGAGCTGATGCCGTGAAGGTCCGGGATGGTGCCGTGGTCCTCAATGCGGACCTAGCCAAAGGTCTACATAATGTTCTTGACGCCATTGTGCTCCTCAATTCAGCGTTGAATCCTTTTATATCTGGAATTGGCTTCGAGCAAGGCTACGCTACGGAAAGCTTCCCAGCGCCAAGAATAAGTTAAACTCTCCGAGCAGCCGCGTGCTTACGTAAGGGTGCAGCAGGGATAGTTACGTAAGCCGTCCATTGAGTTACCCCAAACAAGTGAAAACAGCCCGCACAGATCGAGTCGGATAGCGGCGGCTTTGGTCGGTGTCCACGCTTCCCCACGCTCTGCCGTTGAACAAGTGAACATCGATGTTGAGGGATCCGCTCTGCTTTGAGGGGAAACTACGAGAGAAATAAATGTTTCTCGGTGACAGACAGCATGCAATAATCATCATCTTACAACCATGAATCCCCGTATCCCCAGAGCTTGTTTGGCGCGAGCCGGCCGCTCTTTATCATTATCGTCAGTCCGCCGGGTTGCCCCACGACGATGCTTCTCGATTGCCCCTCAACGAGCCGGCGAACACAAAGATGATCGACTACGATTTCCTGGTGCCCTCGAGGCCAAATTCACCACCGACTTGAACTTCCATAACCCAAAGGACAATGACGTTATATCATGCTACAGGGTTATGGACAGCGAGGGCGTCATTGTCGACAAGACATACAAACGAGACTTTAGTGATGAGGAGGCAATAAAGCTGTATACAGACATGTTGGGAGTGAGCATAATGGATCTGATCTGCCTTGATGCTCAAAGGCAAGGTCGCATTTCATTCTACATGGTGTCCAGTGGAGAGGTAAGCTTCCCAGTCAACTCTCCCATCCACGCGTCTAACACGATTACAGGAAGGAATCGCAGTCGGCTCCTCCTCGGCCCTGTCCGTCCAAGACGTATGCTTCGCCCAGTACCGTGAAGTCGGCTTCCTGATGCAACGCGGCTTCACTTTCACCGATGCCATGTCCCAGCTCTTCGCCAACATCAAAGACCCCGGCCGCGGCCGCAACATGCCCGTCCACTACGGCAGCAGCGCCCTGAACGTGCACACCATCTCCTCCCCATTAGCTACCCAGCTGCCCCATGCCGCCGGCGCCGCCTACGCGCTGAAGATGCAGCACCTGTCCAGCCCCAACTCCGACCCACGCATCGCAGTCTGCCTCTTCGGCGAGGGCGCCGCGTCGGAGGGCGATTTCCACGCTGCATTCAATATTGCGGCTACACGCGGATGTCCGGTTCTCTTCATCTGCCGCAACAACGGGTATGCCATTTCCACGCCAACGGCAGATCAGTACCGCGGTGACGGAATCGTCAGCCGTGCTGCTGGGTACGGTATCAACAGCATCCGTGTGGATGGTAACGATATCCTCGCCGTGCGCGAGGCCACCAAGCGTGCCAAAGATCTCTGCCTCGGAAAGTCAGACGGCACCGACCCGAAGCCGGTCTTCATTGAAGCGATGTCGTACCGTGTCTCCCACCACAGCACATCTGATGACTCGTTCGCCTACCGCGCACGCGTGGAGGTCGAGGACTGGAAGCGCAGGGACAACCCGATCACGCGGTTCAGGAAGTACCTCGAGAACGAGGGACTGTGGGATGATGCGAAGGAGACGGAGGCAAGGTTGTCGATCAAGAAGGAGCTGTTGAAGGCATTTTCGGCGGCGGAGAAGGAGAAGAAGCCGGAGATTTTGAGTATGTTTGAAGATATTTACGAGGAGTTGACCCCAGAGCTGAAGGCGCAGAGGGCGGAGCTGAAGGATATTTTGGAGAGGTATCCCAATGAGTACGATTTGTCCGAGTATGACAAGGGAAAGGACTCGTTATAGGATTACGGGTAGAACATATATTATAAGCAGCCTGTCTGAATATAAAATTTTAGACAATAAATATTTATGGCCATGAATATATTGACATTTAATTGCCTGCTAGTGATATCTAACATTTCTCTACAAAAGCAACACTATATCCACGTATGTAAATCTAACACTGATCTACAAAAACAACGCTGTGTCCGCATGTGTTTCTTACACAAAACGTCGACGCACTCGCTCCAAGATATGGCTCTCGTCCGCCACGCTGGTTCCTCACCAGGCTATCCAAACGCCCCAACCCAACGCCATGCTTCACATACAAAATAGTAAATCAAATCACATCCCCTTGCCCACCTTCACAACCCCCGTAACAACCATCGACCCGCTCCCCACCTCAACCCTCCACCCCTCTCGAATCAACATCCTGCTCACCGCCGGTCCAACCCTTGCCACGCCGCCCTCACTATGCGTCCCCTTCCCCGTAATGATTTTATACCCCGCATGCCCGTTCGCTCGATCCCCAAGACCAACCCACCACGAGGTCACCTTTTCCCTCGCGATGCGCACGGCGTCCGCAACGCCAATACCATGCAAATCCAGCTGTGTAGCAGTCGCCTGCCTCGCGGCCGTCGCGTCTGCCGTAGCTGACACCGCGCTCTTGGCTTTGGCATCGAAGTCTCGGCCGACAGATGAGTAATACGCCGCCGCGGCGCCCATCAGACGGTCCGATTTACCCTTTCGGTATGCGGCAGTGGCCTGGTTAAAGGCCTCGTTGCGGAGGGTCTTGTAGTCCCTTCCATCATCGGCGTAATTCGAGGACTGCTGGGAGCTTTGGCCATTGGGGTAGACGGCGTTGTGAGATTTAGGCTTTGGTTTGCTCTCGGAGGGGCCAGAGAGGTCGAGGGGTGGGAGGCGGAAATCCAGCTGGATGGGGCTCATGGTTGATCGTGCGCTACTGCTGGATGGTTTAGATGTGAGGGCTCTGACGAGGTCGCGGGGTGATGAGCCGGCGGAGGTGCATAATTGGACGATGGCTAGTAGCCTCGTTATCGGGATGGCGGGGTAGTCTTGGTTCAGCTCCAAGGCTGTGAGATGCATAGAACTATCGTTATCGTCAATCCCTAGTTCTTGGTGGGCGTCGATTATGGCGTTGAGTACTGGAGAGACAGAAGTGCCGTGCTTGTGGTATAGTGAGCCAACCTGCTTGGTTGGCATGCCAGTAAGGTTCGAAATGGTCTCTACATCGCGAATGGCACTGTCCCATTTGCTTCTAACAGGCTCCGCATATGTATCAGAAGCCGAGGAGACAACACTTTGCACCGATGGTTCCTGTCGCCTTTTCCGATTCCGACCCTTCCTTTTCACGTTCGGGACGTCGCTCTCTGAGAACCCCTCAATTCCTGTTTGTCGACCAACGTTCTCTTCGAGGTAGACCTGGTTCAGTAGTTCTTCCATGGCCTTATCAATATCGCCCTTGCACTTCGTGAGCGTCCAGTGGATATCGTACGGCTTCAGGTCAGGGAACGTCTCCACAAGCCTTGCCTCCTGGGCAGCAGAATCCATCCCCTTGAACTGGGCATCATAGCTACTACCCTCCCCCCCGGCCGCTCTATCCAACGACGTCTGTCTGCTCGCCTCCCTCGCGTCCGCCCGCTCAAGATCAAGAGCCGACAAACCATGGCTCAGGGACGTATCATCCGTCGTGCTGCTCCAACCGAACGTGCTATGCCCCTCACTACCGTCTTGTAACGCATCTGCGATTATCGGCGCACCGCTGCTTCCACTAGGATCGAACCCCGTAGATTCCTCCACATCGGCACTCTGCGCCAGCATATCTAGGGTCATGCATGCTTCTTCTACCTCAGCCGGAACGGAAAGATTGTAATCTGATAGGATGGCCAGGAATGTCGTTTCGTCCAGCGGCGGGCAATAGCGTAGCTGCGCAGCAAACGTTAGCACAAAACTGCGCATATCCCACTCTCCCATATAGCTGTGAGAACGTACCTTGAGCTCCGCGACGCGTTCCTGGCCGCTCTCCTCCATTTCAGCCCCGCTCATGGTGGGTGCCACTATTCATGTGTCTTGAGACAAACAGAAAGATCAGAATAATATAGAAACTACTCTTCCTAATCAAAAGGAAGCGAGAGAGGAGATTCGTAGGCGTATGTGCGGTCTTCGTAGATCAGGCTGTCCATCTTCATGTATTTGTTTATTTCGCGGAGTCATGGTGGGGGTTTGGGGTATGCGCCTGGGTTATGACATTTTAATGGGCAGCGCTAAAATAGGACCCTTGTAGGCGGACGTCACGGACGCTAACCCGCTCTGTCTAGACAACACCAGTCATTGCTGGTAATGATTCACTACTTGTATAGGCAGGCGTGAGTACGGGAACTTTCGCCTGTGACAAAATATCTATTAACTTAGCTGAGATGGTAAGATTATCAGCTTGGCAGGTTGATTCCATTTATGATAGAATGAGCCCGGCCCTTCCTTGTCTTGCAAGATGAGAAACTGCGGGGTGCGCCGAGGTCCGGCAGATCAATGAAATAAATGGTTGGAACATATTCAGGGGTTGTTGTAGGGGGTTAATGAAACTCCATACAATCCAGCATAAGTATCACCAGTCATAGTACAGTACAAACAACATACAGCTTCATCACAAACAAACATCGCCAAACCTCCCAGAATCATATCACAACCTATCAATTTCCTCTATCAAAGCTAGCTATCCCACAAAAAGGCATCACCCACATCAATTCCCTCCCTCCTGCCCCATCCCAACGCCTAAAACTTCCTTTGTGATGCTTTCTCTTTAGACGGCCCCCCAAAAAAACAAGTGGGGCGCCTTAACTTTCATGCCTATCATATCTGGGGTGTGTTGTTTGCAAAGTTGCTCGATAAATACATATTTTCCGTAAAAAAAAGGGAGCAAGATGATAAAAAAACGAAGAAGCTGCCTCCAAACGTTATGCACAATTTTTTTAGGGATGCCCCTGTTTAAAAAGGGACGCATCATAGAAAGCTGAAAATTAGCAGACCCCCATCTCTGGGGAGTCTAAAATTTGTGAATACTTGTTTCTTAAGACAGATGGAAGGCTCCTTGTCCCTCTTTGATGGCAGTGTCCATGCGGCGCTTCATGACTTCCAAATCGGTGTAGTCAGGCAACTTGAGGTAGTTGACGCATGTCATGACACTAGGAAGGTAGTCGTCAGAGGTGTACGGCGGTTCGCTGGGCTTGCAGACCACAGTGAACAACGGCGTAAGGTTTTTGAAGCCTGTACTCTCTGTCAGTAATGAAAAAACATGTATAAATATATGGGAAATACACACCTCCAATTGGTAGTTTCGGGCTCCCCGTAGTGAACTGCAAGAAATCACGACGCTGGGTAGCGCTCAGCTCGCTCATAGTTTGGAGCAGATTCTTTACACTCTTGCTGTCCATGTTGAAACCGTGATCGGCCTTGATCGAATCCATCAATGTCTCCAAAGACCAATCCTCGTCCACACGACCAAACAGCATAACCAGCTCGTTCGGGGTGAATGCGCTCAATGCCGAGTACGGGAACACCTGCGTAAATCCAGTGCGGAATGCGTCAACCTGCCTCTGTACACCACTGCCAAGCGTCATATCAATGACCTTCTCGAGGTATAGTTCCACATTGTCAATCGTGACCATTGTATGGGATCCATTGGGAATGAGTTCGATGGACGAATACCCAGGCATCGTGAAATCCAGCCCAAGCTCATCAATACGCACACCAGCGACCAGGATATTCTCCGCAGCAGCGACTTTATCAGCCGCGGTGAGGCTTCCATTCTCATCAACAGCCTTCTTAGCAACTACAAACTTCTTGATCAGCTTGAGGGAAGCCGCCAACTGGGCATCGACGGTCTTGACAGCCCCGAGACTGGGAGTGACGGTTGTCGACTCATCGCCGATTCTGAAGAAGGTAGGATTGAATGAAACATCAATAATACGAGAATCAATCATCGACCTTGCCACAAACTTTCCAAGCATCTTAAACAGGTGCAGGATCTTCTTGCCGTTCTCATGCAGCGCTTGCTCCTCAGACATGGGCGCTGGGAAGAGACCGCGTAGACCAAAAGCATATTCATCACCATCATTGCCCTCTGTCTCACGCCATAACTTCAGCTTCTTCTTGGAGAACTCCTTGGACACTGTCGAATAAAACTCCAGCGTAGGCCCAAGACCCGTTCCGACCTCGTCGAAATACTCAACCTCTAGCATGCTCTGGGAGGCACCATAGAGCTCCATAACCTTCAAGGCAGACTCTAGGATCTTAGAGCGCGAAATGCGAACCTTTTGGCGCTGGAGACGCCCAAGGAATGGCCGCTCGTCTCTATGGCGGTCGCGGCGGGATTCATCCGCAGACTGGGCATTTTGCCAGCGAGTCATGGATCGGGCGTAGCCAAACGATGTGGACTGAAGGAACAGATGCCTCGTCTCGAATGGGAAGAGGAACGGGTACAGATGGGCCAGATCTTCGCTCCAGCTAGGTAGACAATTGCTTGCTACAATAAGTGGCTCCTCAAGCTGGCGATTTAGCTTCGCGGTGAGCTTCGTATTAACGAATTGCGACAGGGGCTCGACGTTGAGCTTCAGAGTGTCCTTGTTCTCAGCCAAAACGTCATCGATATTGGCGTTGAGAGCATGGAGAATGTTCAAAAGTCGAAGAATCGACGACGTAGCTGGGTGTTTGTCTAAGGACGCTGGGATACCGGACGCGGTTGTCTCGGCGGCCTCGTTTGCCTGCGTGAAGGAGCTTGGCTCAGCTGGAGGTGGTCCTGCGACACGCTTGAACTTAATTGCGTGGACACCAGACCAAACGTTGCGGCTTGTCTGTTCGTCAATCTGCCCAGTTGTGCTGTGGACGGCTCTGTAGATTGTAATCTCATTAGAGATCGGCTTGTCATCGAGGCTAAACTCAATATGCCAATCCTGTGGCGTGGCCTGGATTGCCGCAGCGTAAGACATCGGCCTGTTTGACTGCGTTGGAGTAGCAGCGGCTGGCGGTGCAGATGTAGCTGCCTGCGCGGAGGATGCGCTTGGCGCAGCTGATCCTGAAGGTGCCTGTGCTGGCGTGGCTACTTTGGTTCCGTCCTCTTTTCTGGCAGTAATCTTTCCACCCACTGCAACCTCGAGGTTCACGGCTGAAGGATCTTCACCGTTGTCCTCCTCCATCTCTTCATTGAGCTCGCCAACAATTGTATCAAGTGCAGCGCTATCATCCATCTCATCATCCTCCGAGAGCATTCTTTCGTCAGCACACTCAAGAGCACCCTGTAGACTGTCATCATCTTGGCGAGGGGGTGGAGGAGGAGGAGGAATCTGATCCGACTGAGCTTGTCGACGACGGCTAGAGCGGCGGGCAGACTTTTCTTGCGGGGTGTTAGATGTTGATTGTGCAGCAGATGCCGGAGTTGCAGTTGGTGCAGTCTTCGACTTGTGTCTGCGCGAGCTTCTGGGAGCAGCAGGTGGGGGTGGGGGAGCCGCATGTCCGGCCATTGCAGCTGCAAATTGGCGTTCCGCCAGCCTTGAGGCCGCGCTAGGAGGTCCGTAAGGGTTGGCCATACCTGCCGCTGCGAGAGCTGCAAGCGCACCGCTCAGCCCGTCACGGTGTCTAGAGCTTCTTGAGCGCTCAGAAATACTGATGCGAGGGCGCAAATAGTCGTCAAGAGCCTTGAAAGTTGCGATTGCATGGATAGACACCATGATGTTCCGGTACGCACGGGGGATATCAGAGTCATCATCCGCCACGAGCTTCAAGCGAATTTGTTTCGCAAGCATTGACGCAGCACTGCTCCTGTTGCCATCGAATGTATTCTGGTGAACAGTGACAACCTCAAAGTGTTCAGTACGACTGAGCAAATCCTGTAACTTGTGGATAAGAACGCTGAATGGCGTAGCTGGAGAGTCCGCAGTCGTCGTCTTTGGCTTTCTGTTAACCGTCCGTCCCATAAACACCTCAAGGAACGCTGATCGTGCATCATTGGCAAGTTCCTCATCGGGGTTGTTGAAGACCTCCAAAAGCACACGGACTACTTCAGAGTTCAACAGTTCCGCGCTTGTAACACTCTCCAGCACATCGCCATCGAAGTACGCAGCCAATTGGTCAAACAGCTCCACGCCATTCCCAGCTTGCTGGCGGAGGTAGTAATCCTCGATTTTGACTGCCAAATCCTGCAAGTTCGACAAGATCTTCATTGCCTTCTTCTTCATAACCTTGCTGTTCTTCTCGTTCTCATGGACCTCGAGGAACTTCTTGGCTCGCTGCGCAATAAGCTGTTGCATTGTAGTCACCCCTGCGGGCAATGAAGAGCGCCGGCCGTCCAACGAAACGCTGGATGTCCGAGAACTTCCATTGCTCAACGATCCGTCGTCTTGAGGGTCATCCATGTCGACGTCATTCTCATCATCGTTATCACCGTTTGAGGAGTTGTCTTCATCGTCTCGATCATTTGCGACCGCCGATTCGCCCGTAGCATTGTCCGTGGCTGCACCTGTAGCTTCCGCCACATCATTCTCAGGAGCATCGCCTGACTCGGGCTGCTTCTCTTCTTCCTCTACAGCCTCTGCGGATTGAGCGAGTTTGGTAATCTCAGTGATGACACCTTCGCGGTAGAATTGATAGCGGTACACGTCATCTAGACGAGTCAAGAGCAACTCCGCAGCTTGAAGAGCAGAGTTCACCAATGTTGGGTGATCCTGCTGAGACAATATAGCGGCCAAAAACGATGCGTACGGCAATGTTCTAAGAGCCTCCATTATAATATCCCTGTCCAGCGTAGACAACATCTTCAACTGTGCCGTAAGAACCTTCTGGCGAACACTTAGGTTAACCGTGCTTGAAAATGCATCTGTAAGTGTAGGGAACAGGATGACAGCAAAACGCTTGAGTTCTTCCTTGCAGCCGCCGAGGAGCTCGATTCGCTTCTCGTTCAGTGACTTCTTCCGAGACGACGTGCTCGATGGTTCAGAGGCAATCGAAATCTCAAACGTATCATCCATGAACGAAGGCAGATCTTGCGGCACGCCAGGAAGGAGTTCGCAGATGACATTCAACGTCTCAATAACTTGCTCTCGAGGTCTGTGGATCAGAGCCTGCATAATGACAACACTGTCAAGCTTAGAGGCAACGTCGTGGACACCACTTGGGGGTGATACACCAGTCAAGATCTGGTATAGCGTCTCAACTACATTCATCTTGAAGAGTTCCGCAGAGAGAGTTGGGCTCGCTTTCGCTGTGAAGGCTAGAACTCTGAGGAACTGAGTATGGATGCTTGGGCCGATCAAGTTGGTAGTACCCGGCAGGAGCAGGCGCAGAATAGCCTTCAGGAGATCGCTGCTAACAAGCTCCTCCAGCTTAGATGGCTGGTATCTGAAACTCTCGACCACCCTCGATACGCACAAGGAACCCTGCTCCACAACCTTCTGATCGTTGCTGCTGAGAACGTTGAGCAGGATCGGCATAACATCGCGAATAACCGGGAAAGAATCCTCTGGGATATTTCTGCAGCAGTTTGCGGCCGTAGTAACAGCCGTCCTTTGCGTGCTCGTGGCGAAGAAATCCAAGTAGGTCAGGCAGGCAGTGAGGCCTCCCTCGCGGACAATAGAAGCCGGATACTCGACCGAGATCTTCTCCAGGGTGCTCAAAGCCTGCTCTGCCAAATCGATGTAATGGATTTCGAGGAGCTTCTGACAAAGAATCGGCACTGCGCCACCGTATACCACGTTCGCTGTGCTCGCTGGCAGAGCCTCCATAAGATTGGCAATGCATCGACATGCAAGAAGCATCATCTCCGGGTTTTCCTCTCCGAAATCTGAGGGCTGCATCAAGGTCACCAGCTCCTTGACGAAAGCGTCAGGAGAGAAATGCCCAGACAAGTTATCTTCTGTAGAAACCAGCAGGATCTCCGACAGCTCTTGAAGTGCAATTAATTGCATAGAAGGGTCTTCTTTCTGCTTCAAGTTGCTTAGAATCTCGCGCAGCCTTGACGATACGCCAGACATCATGCCGCTGAGGGCCCGTAATGTGTTCGAAAGGCCATGTGGTGGGCCTCCTGGGCCCCCAAACCCTCCAAATGGATCATCGTCTTCGTCGTCTTCGTTGAATCCGCGCGGCAGATCGTCATTGTCATTATCATCACTGTCATCGTCTTCGTCGTCGTCCTCATCGGCAGGATCTACATCATTGTCCTCGTTGGGGTCCGTCTCGGCTTCGGCATTTTGGGCTTGCTTCTTCGATTTTCGAGGTGCTGTAGGTGTTGCCGCTGCAGCAGCTGCCAAATCTAATAAATATTACATTAGCATTGTAGCATATAATCCCTCCATCTGTGTCACAAACCTTGGTTGCTCTTCTTGTTTCTATTCGACTTGCGAGTCGCTGAGCTAGCCGCGCTTCCCTGCTCATTTGCTGGGCCACCAGATGCTCTATAACCATTATCAGTAATGTCACCGCAACCCCCAAAAGGTATCACTAACCCCGGGCTCGACATGACCGCTGTAGATTTTCCCTTCCTCTGCCTAGTAGGTGCAGGCGCTTGTGGTGCCGCAGGCTCCTGTTCCGTCGTCTTCTGGCGTTTCTGGCGTCGTTTAGATTTCGAAGGCTTCGCAGGTTCGGGCTCGGGGACTGGGCTAGCCTCTCGCTCAGCAGCTTTGCGCTTCCTGGATGGACGGGTTGGAGGAGGAGGCTGGGATGGTGTTGCAGCACTGGGCGGGGCTAGATCGGAGGTAGTTGCTGCTTGCCGGGCGGACGCACGAGTATTTCTGGGAGACATGAGTGACTTGTTCTATATAGTACCTTGACTCCGATCTCAACTTGCCACGGCTACTGCGGATGGTAGCCCGTGGAGGTTGAGGGGTGAGCCAAGTGTGATCTGGAGTTGTGGTAGTAGGCTCGAGAGAGAGCCGAGGAGGGCTGGACTGTGAACAAAAGAAGAAGTGGCGAGGGAGTATAAAGATAGCGCGAGTATGTACCTGAGGCTAGAATTGAGAGAAGAAGGAGTCGCAGAATGGAAAGCGTCAGAAGTCGGTTCGTTCTCGTCAAAAATCGAAGGAGCAACCGATCTCGTGCGCTGCGAATGCGTGCGTTCCTGTGCCATCGATTACGCCATTAGGCGGGATACAAGAGGATCGTATAATGGGTATGGGGGATTCACAATAGGGAATGCAATAAGTGGGATACAATGATGCAGGCCTGAATAATGAAGCAGGTTGTGAGATCTGTTGAGGGGGGGATGTTGGGTTTCGTGGAGAGATGCCCGGAGTTCGTTTGAGGCGAGTTAATGTAAGTGCGGTTATGACAAAAGTGGTGCACAGCAGCCACGTCCGTCCGAGATGGCCACCGCACTCTGGTTCCGTCACAGTAGTGGGCCAAGTCACTAGGGCGCTTGCGCTTGCCGCTTGCCGCACACTAGCGTTATACTGGCGACTGGGGGTTCAGAAGTTACCCTTGTCTTACCCCGTGCATTGGGTAGATCATTCAGCCTGTGATGATGAGCTTATGTCTTCTATTTCAGTAGTAGCAGGCAGGGAGATATGCAAATATGAACAAATATGCGGACAGAATATAGGCAGACACAGATAGAGAGTCATATACAAAGAACAAAGACGCCCATACTCTCCCCATTATACTCCACACAATCACATTGTCACAGGACGGTACAGATCATGCCACAACAAAAAATCCTTTGAACATTGCATCAGAATCGAAGTGTTCTACGAACGTGGTATCTCATATCCTAATACTCTACTGTACATACTGTACAGCTCACTTTTTTGGAATTATGCAAACCCGAATATCCGCCTCCTGCGGACATGTCTCGCCATGTCTCACCTCCCTCTCGGCGGGTATAACTCAAACGACGACAAGGCGCTGCCGCTAACAAATGGCGCCTTAGTATGAAAAAGTTGGTGTAAAGTTGGGGGTGAAAGTAGGGGATGAAAAGTTAGAGCGAAAGTTGGGGTGTGAAAGTTGGTGTAAAGTTGGGGCGAAAGTTGGGGGGTGAAAGCTGATGTGAAAGTTGTCGTGTAAGCTGGTGCGAAAGCTTGTGTGAAAGTTAGAGCGAAATTAGATTTGGAAGTTGATATAAAAATGCCAGGCCGGGTCATCATTGTCCATAGGCAGCCCAGGTGCTGTGTGCTTCGAGCAATTCTATAACAGTACGTTAGTATGGATGCAAGCAGCCGTCAATATAGGACACCACTTACTTTGTAGAACCCAAACCTGCCCTCCCCGATCCTCACACGCAAATTGCAAGCCACTGCCATCAACAAAGTCAAGAACGACACTGTTTGGCAGCTCCTCGGCCTCCATGTCAGGGATAGCCGGCGTGCGGAAATCACTGAGGTGGTACTTCTTCACGCCCGCAGCCTTGTCTGTTGTCTTACCAGCCTGGGACTGGGTAAGGATCAGGAAACCTTGGGAATCGAGGCGCATGGCCCGTCTCTTCCAGAGCAGGTTATCCGGGAACTGGACGTTGACATCGCCCATCTCCACCATCGTGGTCGCAGGACCAGACATGCTGGAGTAGTTGGAGGGGCTCATGGAGACGCCAGTCGCGGGTGGCTCCGACTCTTCCCTGACTGTGGGGGACATGGCATGTGACAGCGTCTTGCGGCTGCTCGAAAACGAGGAAGACATGCGGTGCAGCATGCGGCTTGCACGGCTGGCCTTCTTCTCGCCATTCTCTTCGCTTGTCGAGGGCGATAGCACGCTCGAAGTAGACGACATAACATTGCTGTAGTCGCGGCTCGATCGACGGCTGCTGATCGAGCCCGGCCGTCCCGAAGAGCCTTGATGGATGGAAGACGGCCTCGACGACGGGGAACGCATAGACATTGCGCTAGACAGAATTCCTGGCTCGATAGTCATGGACTTTCGGCGCTCAGCGAAAGAGTTCCGGGTCTCGCTGATAAGCTCCTTTACCACCGTGATTGAAGACCTCCGCTCCTTCTTAGCAGGCGTCGTAGGTAGCTCTCTGTTCTCGATCGACTCCTTCATTGGCTGCTGGACTGGTGGGGCTGGCTTAAACTTTTGGTGGTCAATCACAAGAGGTGACTGTTTTAAGGAAAGGGTAGTGTAATCCGATGGGAGATCGGATTTTGTGGAAAAGGGGTGGTTGGGGTCGCGGATAATGCGAGCTGTCACTGAGATCGACTCGGGGCGGGCTCGTGTGTGTGTGTTTGTTGGGGAAGAGTTGAAGGCGTCTTGCCTGTTTTTAATCGAGTATGAACGGTCGCGGTTCTTGAATTGTTCAGGCGAAGATTCACGGGAGATTGATGGTGAAGGCGACGCTCTGGTCAAAGAGTTGGCTCTCTCTGCAATCGATGGAGACTTGGACCCTCCAGCGCTTTGTGATTTCCGCACAGCAAAGAAGGTTGGAGCTGCGCCAACAGCTGGCCCAGTGCCTTGTGGCGCCACAGGGGTGCCGGTTGTGCTGGACAGCTTCTCCAAAGCCTTGATCCTTTGCGAGATTCCAGATCCAACATTGACCTTTTTAATTACTGGCGATGATGATGGCTGCTGGCTAATGCGGTTAAGATAGGCTGATCCAGCCGAAACAGAACGTGTAGGCTCCAGCTGTTGAGGTGTCAGGTGCTGGTTGTCCTTCTTCGACGGGTTCGAGAAAGCACGAGAAAATCGATCAGCTACACTCGGGCCCTTCTTAGCCTCTCGCGGAAAGGCTGGCGTCATCGGTGACTTCGCAACTGAGATGGGCTTCGCTTCCTGGACAGTGGCTGACTGCAGCTCATCCATGAAAGCTTCGTCGTTGAGGAAGTCAACCCCAGATGCCGGGCGGCTCAAATCAGTACGAATAGGCTCCATCAACGCTGGTCGCCTTTTGGGTGACCGGCTCCGCGAGACTTCACGGTCGCCGTTGGCCTTAGCTGCAGTTGTCTCATCTGACTCTGTTGCAGTGGGCTCAGCAAGATTTTGTGCCGAGAATTTCGACCTGGGTATTTTCATTGGAGCCTTGACTTCCGGCAGAGAATCATCTCCAAGGTCCTCCGAGACGACAATCTTGGCCTCGGTCTCTTCAGCCTGATCCATCTGCACTGGCATAGCCGAAATTTCAGACGCGATATCTGTAATAAATGCAGATGGCGGTCTGTCTTCCGAGACATCAAGCTCTGGTGCTGATGCCTTGGTTTCTGGTTCAGGGCGAGATTCAGTCGCGGTAGTGGTTTCTGCCTCCTCAGTTGGTAAGGCAGTTGTCACAGGGGCCTCCTCTACAACAGGTGCATCTTCGGGTACATCAGGGACAACCAGAGTTGGCACCTCTTGTTCCTGCGCCTTCGGGGGCTCTGGGATTACCACTGGGGTCTCCTCAGCCTCAGCAACGGTTTCCTTTTCAGGCACAGCAGCAGTATCCTCAGGCTCCGTAGGTAGCTGGGGCACGCTCTGCTCAGCGTTATCCGGCTTAGGACCGTTGTCCAGCGCGGTATCATCACCCTGGCTTACATCTTCCACTGCAGCAGCCTCTTTGTTCGCAGTGGAGGCTTGAATTGTCTCATCCGTTGAGTCAGATACAGACGATGCTCTAGTCGACTCTGCTGGCTCCGAAACCGTAAGCGGTGTTGCAGGAGCAGAGGTATTAGCCGTCGCATCAGACTCATTGGCGCTGGAGGTAGTAGATGCTGCCAATGCACTTTCTGAGCATTCCTTGGTATCGTTTGGTAAAGTTGGCGTAGTCTCGTCCTCCCTAAGCTCTTCAGCAACAGCAGGTGTAGCCTCCACAGCAGTGGTAGGCTCAACAGTAGAAGCAGGCTCAGGAACAGGAACAGGCTCGGTAGCAGCGACTGGCTCAGCTGCAGTAGCAGGCTCGATTGTTTTCTCTGCCTCGCTGGTTGCACCCGCTGGTGGTGGCACCAAGTGTTCTTGTCGCAGGGCCTGCTTCTTTTTCTTTCGCAGCTCCATAGCCTTCATGAGTCGGGCCTTTTCAGGCGTCATTGTCGGCATCTTTGAGGTAACCGTATTGGCAGACATTGTGCTTGTGAACGACGCGCCAGAGCTGGTTGTTGGTCGGCCTCCGCTTGTGTATGGACGAACGATTTGGTCTTCGGGGCCTGTTGTTGGATCGCCAAGTTGTGGGGGTGAAATCATCATGGTGGGGTTCATGCCAGGGTGTTGCGATTGTGGCCTCTCCTTTGGCCTTTTGGAGCTTCTGGAGAACAGCTTAACATTAGCAGGTAGCGTAGACACTGGCCTGTAGTTTGCGGAGGAGGAAGTCTGTGGTCGGCCAGCGGTATCAAGCGAAGGGCGAGGGCCAAGCTTTATCTTTGGCTTCCCAGGTGCTGGATAAGAACTATAGTTACTGAAGTCGGATGGGGCGTCTTGCAGTGATGGGCGACCTTCGTCGAGGGATTGTCTTGGGGATTCTGAAGGATGGTCTACGGAGTATTGTACGCTGGGGTCGGCGCTTATGCTAGGTGTGAGGTCGAGCGACTCGGAATCTTGTTCGGTAGTTGGTTCTGAGTCCTGGGGTTTATAGGTCATAGACGTGAGGAGTTCGGGTTCTTGTGGTTCTGTGCTAGGCGATTCGTCTTCAGTCGGGATACTATAACCGTCAATAGACGAAGCTCTTATTGTAGATGCGTGCTCCTCCATAACAGTTGATTGTCGGCGGTCCTCTTCCTCATCCTCCGCAATCTCCATCAACCTCCGCCTCCTCAAAGAACTCGTCGATGAAGAGGTGGAGCCAGACGCAGTATGCAAAGAGCAAGCGGAAGACAAAGCACTATCCTTAAGCCCTTTCGCAGTGTCAATCGAGAAGGAGGTATCGTATGGCGAGAAGCGGTCGGTAATGGCGTTGAAGTGCACAGTGACTCGGGCTATATTTCGGATCTGTCAGTCACCAAGATCCCAACTGAGCTTTTTGGTTTCCATAAGCGGTACGCACCTTGAATCAGTCTCGAGCAGCCCTCGGGGACGAATTTGATCAGCACATTCCTCCGCCTATATTTGAGAAACCCAAACAACGGCGACGGCTCATCGTAACTCGCGATAGCATTCCGGATCTCCAGTATCCCACCGCTACCGCGCCCCAGCACGTCTACCTCGTCTCGCGTCACATATTTAAGAAGAAACCTGCAAAGCGCATCGGTCAGGGTGCTGTCCCTTCAAAGTTGGACCCTCGACGTCTCAGGGAACTCACCATCCTCCAGGCTCCGCGATGGCGGCATCGTGGGCCTCTTTGACTTTCAGGTCATCCAGGCCATTTAACGACATCTCCCTGCTCCACGGAATCCAAATCGGTGTTTTACAGCAGCTAGTTTCAGCGAGAACCCGTTTGCAGCAATTGAGGCAGGCAAGGAAGATATGTGTGGTGGCTGTCGGTTTTCAGGGGTACAGCCTGGCAGGTGTGCATTGGCACAACCGTCGAAGCGCTCACGAACATGCAACAATAAATAAATATTCGGCGAAATTCGAAGCAAAGAAGGGCGAAAGTACGAATGGGATAAAACGAAAACAATAAAAGGATTATAATAAAAGCTCGTTCGCAAAGAGTGTAAGTATAGTGGTCGGATTGGCGCAAGGATCGAAGAGAAGTAGTAGAGTTTAGTGCTGGCCGCGGGCACGAAGGGACAGGACAAGAGCACAAGCACACACAGATTGGGTGTTGGAGAGGGATATTTTGGTGCGGCCGAGTACGGTCGTTTGGAGAGGAGCCAAGGAGAGGAGAGGATTGAGCACAGAGCACAGAGCTCATACCATGGGGGCCCAAGAAGCCTTCGAATCCACTCCAATTAGCAGGGTAACAGGGGGTTGAGTGGATGGGAATCTCCACACGCGCGCCATGCCTGTATTAATCCTCGATGCAAGACACACGGACGGGGCACGTTTGCGCGTTTCAGGTTCATTTCGAGTAAGGGACCGTTTCTTTTTCCCCGTCCAGCAAGCATAAAAGATGTAACATGGCGCAAAAATTATATGTGATAGAGTCGTTCGTAGCCGCAGCCTTGTGTATCGAAGCACCGGTTGTGTGATATATAAACATGCCGCGTGCCATAGGGGAAAGATCGGCTTGTCAAGGCATAAATCACAGGACTGTGGGAAGTTCAGTTTCCGAGAGTGCACGACACGTCAAAGTGTCAGAGTGTCAAAAGTATATATTTGTTTTAAAATTATATACCGTAGTATGTGTCACGGAAAAGAATAACAAAATCCATAAATCCCATCGTCGCGTGTCGCTGAACTGGGTGGTAAATTGATGGGACCAGGGGACGGATGAGGAAGGGGAAGGAGACGATAAGTGTTGGATTACCAGGAACAACCAAGATAGTCCAAGATCGACTGCTTACATAATACCTCCTTTGTACCTCCTGTCCCTTCTGTCCCTCCCTATACTTTCTCCCTATCTCAGTCCAAGTACTCCTAATTATCGAACTATCACGTGCTCTACGTCACCCCACAAACCACAAAGACGCAGCACGGTCCAAAAATTATTGCACCTACTCGAACCTCATCCAAGCAACCCGCAAACTCTCTAACCAACATATCCATCACCCGCCCCCGCAACCTCGACCTCAAACCCTCCCATCAGCCATCACCTCCGGCCCTTCTCATCACCCACCACACCCCCAAACCCACAACCCAGCCACAATGGTCGAACTCGTCGAAGTCGAGGACGAGTCCTTCGAGACAAAGCAGGTCGGCCCCGACGACGAGGAAGACTACTACACCGACACTGGTACACCCCCCTCCCTCCCCATCCATCACCCGCATCTCTAACACCCACCTCCCCACAGACTCCGAGATCTCCTCCGACGAAGACGAAGCCCTCCCTACGCTAGACGAGACCCTCGCGGACCGCCTCCTCGCGCTCCGCGACATCATCCCCCCCACAACCCGCACGACCATCTCCAACATCTTCAACACGACCTCCGGGTACGTGACCGCCACGCTCGGATTCGGAGGCAAGGCGCTCTTCGTGCTCAGCACCAGCGCCCTGCTCATCGGTGTCCCCTACGCCCTCGCCTTTGCCGAGGAGCAGCAGATTGCGGATATGGAGAGCGAGATGCGCGCACGGGAAGTTGGGTCTGAGGTAAGCCTTCTCCTTCCATCCTCCCCTGTTTCTATGAGGGAAGGACAACAGATGTGGACGGTAAACTAACGCACGATATAGCTCCTCACGGCACCAGGCTCAACAGCCGAGCAGCTGAGCGCGCAGTTAGGGGCCCCCGCGGCGGCGAGCCCAGCATTGTAGAGTAGCAGATTAGCAGGCCTTAATGTCGGTGTAGGAACAGGAAATAGATGGAAACGGGCATGGACAAAACACGGTTGGGGTTTTTTTGTTGAAAACGCACGCACGGCGCGTTGTATATGTCGGTTAAACTTGTAAAATTATATATGTGTATCAAGAGATGAATGGAAAGGGATACAAGGTCTGCTGTGGTGTATGGTGGCAGCATGACTGGAGGGGGTGGAGGGGGGACGGCAGTATGTCTAGTTGAATGAAGCTGTCTTGTCTACTCAAATATCTATGTTGCATTACTGGTGTTGATGTTGTTAAATTTATATTTATTGTTTAATTTACCCCACGGATTGTCTTAAGTAAACTTTCTATGGTAGCCGATGAGCTTAACACTCCTAATTATATACAGAGCACTTCTATACATAATACAGCCACAATCATCAAACTGGCACAGCCAGCTCTCTCACCCACGCCCCCTCTCCCTAGTCCTCAAACTCCTCCCCCTCCCCTCATCCAAACTCCCCACCGTCACCGCCCTCGCCTTCTCAATCCTCTCCGGCTTCTTCCCCTCCATCCTCGCAATCATCTGCGCCTTATTCCTCTCCCCCTCTTCATCCTCATAAAGCAGCTGCTGCGTCATCGGTGGCTGCTCCTCCGCCGTCTTCTCCTCTTCCTCCATCAGTCCGCCCGCAAGACTCCCAAGACTATCCACTTTAGCCAACGGCTTCCTCTTCCCCGCCGGCCAGTGCACAGCCTGTCCGCCGCTTGCTGTGCTATCAACGGAACTCGCCCGTGATACGACGGAGATATTACTAGGCGCGCGCCCGAGGATGCGGGAGGGCTTGCGTGCTGTTCGCTGGGCTGCTGTTTCGGTGCCGCCAGAGGCAGAGGTCGAGCTATTAGTAGGGTTCTTGGATTTCGCAAGGAGGGATGTGATTGCGCTGCTGATCTCTTGGCTGTCTGTGCTGGTTGTGGTAGATGGCTTGGCTTGGGAGACTGGGGATTTGCGGGGTGAGTTGGGGGAGATTTCTGTGAGGGGTTCGGGTGGTGACTCGGTGTTGTGGTCGATGGGTGGTTGTGTTGGTGGTGTTGGTTCTGATAGTTGTTCTGTTGGCTGTTCAATTGCTCTCTTTGGCATGAGGAATCCTCCTACAGATTCTGTAGGCTCGTCATCGTCGTCGTCGTGATCGAATGCGGTAGTATCTCGTGATACTACCGTCGTAGGGCGGCTAACTCCTTGCGATGTCATACTCTCCGAGAACGGTAAATCTTGATGGGACTCAAACTCATCGTGCTCTATCTCTTTCCTCATCACCACTTCAGAAGATGATCTTCTGTGAAGCACACCAGCCCTGTTTACCCTGGACCGAAGAAGATACGGTTTATATGGTTGTTTTGAGCCTGTTCTGATAGACTCTAGCAGCCAGTCTATTGAAACGACTGGGATTCTCCATTCCTTGGCCCGTTGCAACTTTTCTACTCTAATTTGTTGAGTAGCATTGCATATTAAGACGGAGGTTTTTTCCGAGAAGTATTCGTCATACGCAGCGCCCATGATAGCGACGGCTTTTGATAAATGAAGCAAATGGAATCCAGTGAAACCAGTTGTCGAAATAACCAACCTATTGAAGCCATCGATAAAAGTAGACGAAAAGGGAAGATCGAAATTGCTCGCTGAATGTTCGAGGCACTCATTTGCTTCAAGGCACCGTTCTACCCACCATTCCGTGACAACAGGCGTGCCTTCAGGGATTGGCGGCAGTCCTTCTACCGCAAAGTCATGCGGAACAACCATATAGTTGATAAATTGCGGGGTAGCAACAGGCCAATCGTTGATTTCCCGAACTTCCCCATCGTGTGACAGAAGATGTCGCGATAATGTCTTCGCCTTTCTCGGCTCGAAACCATAAATACAGAAACAGCACTGACTAAACGCGGCACGTTTCAAACTGATCGGCGCAATCTCTTGGGCCTTCCCAGCGGTCAGACTTAACTCATCAGATGAGGCCCCTTGGGGTGTCTGGTCATCTCCAGGTACTCCCAACGGTGCTAGTCCGGGGTTCGCATTCTTGTTTAATAAGGTGTTACTGCCACCGACAATATCGCCCCAAACAACTTCATTCTGGCTGGTAAGCTTCCTGCTCAGTGTCCTCCGCAGCTTTCGGGTGCCGTCGTCAATGGCTTCGTTTTCCCTAAGACGTTTTCCAGGTGGCGACGCAACATTTCGACGCACCCAGGCGCCCTTCCCTCTCTCTTCTGCTGGGGTTTCGGGGTGGTATAGGTTCTCGTCCAGTATCATCCCTCTCTGTATGCTGTCGTAAAGCCATTCTGCTGAGACGAGTCGGATCTTCCAGTCCTTGGCAAATTTATATTTCTTCCCTTCTGGTCGGTTGGCTATCAGATGAGTGATTGATCTAGTAAGATCCCCATGGTATTCTCCCCCGTTTGAACATATAAGGTTTATGATATTCGTCCTCTCGGTAGCTTCGTTCATGACTTAGTTTAGCTCTTAGCGAAGGTATGGCAAGGTGCTTACAGTCTTCAAAGCCAGTCATGCAGACGATTAGACTGGCCAATGTTGGCAGAGTATGTTCGGCTTCGAGGGCTCCTAGATCAATGTGCTTGTCGGAAATCCACAGGCTACGAATAGCCTCAATCCAACCTACGGTCAAGATTTTAACATCCGGGCGCTCCTTCGCGACATATCGGTATTTCGGGGTGTCGTATTCTCCGACGATGAGGTGTGTAACTTCGGAAGTTAGGTCATATTTATGTTGCGCTCCCATTTGCTCGGCCTGTTTAGCCAATGCGGTCTATTAAGCAGTGAAATTAGCAGGAATGCTCAGAAAACGCGTCGTAACATATTAACTTCGAGCCAACCTCAGCAATTTTTTTAGAATTCGGGTACTTACCCTGGTGTCAGGCGGAATTGAAGTGCAGCACAAAACGACGCCGCGAAGGGGCATCGCGGGGTCAAAGGGAACGAGGCGTGGTTGTGATGTTATTGAGGGTGCCGGTGAGGGCAGGGAAGGACCCCTCGAGCCATTGTTCACTTCCATAGCCAGGCATGAAAGACGAGAGTGAGTGAGAGTGAGCCGGGCTAGTAGTAACTTGTATGTATGTAGGCAGTATACACAAGCCGAGGAGAACTATACGCAGTTGTCGGTTGCTCTGTGGCGGGTGGTAGAATGTTTGGACTGTCTAATAGTTGGGAGCTGAGTGGTTGTCGCGTCCGTGGTTTGTACTGTCCACCAACCAATCCGCGTCATCACGTGACTAATGTATTATGGCTCGGTCAGTAAGTTCCGGAATTCAGGCGCTAAGAGCGGAGGAGAGGGACATGTTTTGGTACGGTAAACGCGGAGGACCGGAGCTGCCGGCCAGACCTTCTTCGCTGAGTAAACTTACTAGAGTAAATGGGGAAAGAGGGGACCTGCCCCCACAACCCTGGGCATGATGTCATGCGCATCGGCCGCCATGGACTTGCCCAGCTATTTACTTACTACATACCACCATCTTTTTCACATCCCTGACATGCCCCCAAAGATATAATTTTGGCTCACCGAAGCCGGTCGTCCTGAGAAGAAGACTGCAACATGGCTCCATCAATCCCAGGCGTGCCCACTCATGCGAAAATGATGCGCGGTATAGCTGGGGAGGAGAAGTCGCCGTCTGCGAAAAAGCCCATTACGAAGGTGCAAACCTCAGCAGATACCGACAAGCCTATGGCTGCTGGTCGCGGTATATCATGCCGGATACAGTTGGCTGAGCCGCATGTCTATGTCTATGGACTCAAACCTGCGAACCGCGACATTGCCTCCTCTCATTTTCCTCCTGCAATCATTCGCGGGAAACTTATACTGAAGGTTGAAAAGCCTACGAAAATTAAGGCGGTGACCCTGAACTTTTTTGGGCAGCAGCGAACAGAGTGGCCTGAAGGCAAGTCTACTTTAATGTCTTGGATGGCAAACTTTGCTAACATCACCCATAGGAATACCCCCAGATATGGAGCGGACTTTCGACGAGAAGAGGCTGCAATATCAGGTCTTGCCATTCTTCAATGCTCTACTGCCCCGTGAAGATGATGGGTACGGGGCGCAATGCAGCTACGTCCTTGAAGATCAGGGGCCGACGACATCATCACTCAGAATAGATCCAGCACTAGCCGACGCATTGGCTAAGGTTATGGACGGGCATAAGAAAAAGAAAAAGCCAGTGTTAACAGCCAGCGAACAGAAACGCCTATCGATAGGCTCGGTTCGATCTAGCAGCTTCGAAGCTGATCGATCATCTGAGGCGTCCACGAGGCAAATAGCATCTAAGCCGCAAACGGGATATAAGATATTCCCTCCAGGAACGTACGAATATAACTTTGAGATCACACTTGATCATCGCTGCCCAGAAACCATGAACCTACCCTTTGGCAGTGTACATTGGAGATTGGAGTCTCTTGTGGAGCGGCATGGACACTTCAGGACCAAACTTCGTGGCGATCAAGAAGTCCTTGTGGTGAGGGCTCCACAAGCCAATGCCGAGGATCAGTTATTAGACCCAATTGACTTCACCAGGACCTACGATGACCTTCTCTGTCATGTTTTGATACAAGGAGGTGCATTTCCAATTGGAGGAAAAATTCCAGTCCAATTTACGTTCACGCCCCTGGAGAAGGTTGAGGTGCGCGCACTCTGGGTTGCTATCGTCGAGGAAACCAAATATTATTGCAAAAACAAACTTCACTCAAAGAAAAGGGAAAAAGAAGTCAAGATATTTAACAAGAAGGCGGGACAGCCAGTTTCGGAAGAATTCGCAGGGTCAGATGTCAGATTTTCACAGGGCGGAGAACTTAGCCCTGAAAGAAGGGCAGAGGCAAGAGCTCAGGCGCAGTCATTGCGACATCAGGTATCTGTCGCCACCGGAGTTGCCCCTGAGCCATTGCCAGAGGCTGGTGACAATCTTCTTGGAGATATCGATCTTGGACTTGACCATTTTGTTGGCCAGACCGTGATGGAGGTTGACCTTCAGCTCCCCACTTGCGATCAAATGCGCAAAAGCACATCAAAAATTCTCCATCCAAGCTCAAGTTTTAAAAGTACTCATGTTGAACACTTCATCAAGTTCTATCTGCGCACAGCAAAACTCCAAACGGACGAAGCAGGAGTTACAAAGAAAGTGCAAAATACTGAAGGGTTTGCCATAAAAATCACACTCTTATCTTGCTTAGCAACACTTTCTCGTACCACCCTCCCGACATATGGCAATGACTCCGACTCTGGAGCTCCCAGCCATACCGCCGAGTGTGGCTGTCCGAACGCAAACACTATTAGCAGCTCGCCCTTAGCGACATCCTCTCGCAACGCCCTTATATCAGGATTTAGTAACTTTAGCAGTCCAGATCTCCAAGCTCCAGGATCTGAGTCTGGAGGAAATACAAGTTCGCGCATACGGCCCATACAGATGACAAGATATCCCAGCTACGCGCCCCCGCCATTCAATGCCGATCAGCCCCCACCCTCTGTGAATTCACCACCACCGCTCTACGACAACGTCGTCGGCACGCCCAGCGTTGACGGCCTCGCAGACTATTTTGCAAGGATGGCAAACACCTACGACGATGGTCGGGGCGCAGATGAACACGAAGATGAAAACGAGAGTGGAGACGAAAATGATAACGGTAATGAAACCGCGAGTGAAAGTGGGAACGAAAGCAAGATACGCCGTAATATTAGCCGCGGCGGCCGCGTCTATATATCGAATCCCATGTCTCCGGGCCCGCGAGCGCCGAGCCACAGTTTCGAGATAAACCGGGGGTTCATGCGAGACCTGGCCAACACTATACAAGAGGTCGAGAGGGGAACTACGTCTCAGCCTGAAGAGCCTCAATCTGGAGAAAACACAACTCAAGCTTGATTAAAAGTAATTTTTACGATTAACGTGGTGTCGGGATTGGCATGGGAATAATTGATGGTGTTTTGTATGCTAAGCATCTGTTTAGCGGCACAGCGAATGGTTTCTTTTGGGGAATCTTTTTTGGGGAGCAGGGGAGCCGGATTATTTTTACCATACCGCATCGCCAGGGACTGATGATGTACAGCGTTTTGTTTTTATCGTTTCAGCGGGAAGGAGGTTTGGGTGGAGTTTGGGGGTGATACCTCTAATGCGAATGACAGTTTTATGAATAATGCAAATAAAAAATATTCTTCACCGAACCCATTACATTATACTACAGTTGTGACCGTTATTCGGACACTAGTTGTTTGTTTTGATATCATTTATTTTTTAGTTATTTTTTCTCCATCTGGGAAATGCTGTGTACGATTAACCCATACCAACCCAGTGAATATAGACAACGAAGATGAGTGTGTGGCGATAGGCCTGCAAACGTGCATCTGTACAATACCAATCTCGCAAAAGACGCCATGACAAAAAGTTGCCAACTCCCTTCCCCTTTGCAGGACTTGTCTTCCTCCGCACCAATAACGAGCGCTAAATTATAGGGACCGACTTCAGTCTGATTTATGGTAATGGCATTCTGCCCCCCTGACGCCCCCCTATCCTCGCAGAAAAACAAAATCTCATCGAATCAACATCCCGCCCATTGGTATTTTGCGTGATCAAAGATTATCATAAGCCGCCGCCACACCCGGCGCGGGACCCTCGAGATCCACGGCCTCGACGCTGCTGCGCAGCTTGGCGCTCTGGTTGACGAGATTCCCAAAGTACTTGCGCGCGACCTCGCTCTCGCCGCGCGTCTTGAGCGTCTCCTCCCTCTTGACGCCGAGGTGCTCGACGCTGCGCTGCAGGCCGACGCGGAGGTTGTCGGCGGGGAAGCGGAGGACCTTGCGCACGGAGGAGGTGATGCGGGTGGAGTTGGCGTGGACGTAGTCGATTTCTTCGAGCTGGGCGGAGATCTTGGTTGCGAGGCGGCGGGGGAGGGAATGTGGGATCTGGGTGAGGACGTAGGCGCCTGCGGCGATGGCTGGGGGGAGTTAGTAAGAATTGAGTACTGGAAAGGAGGATATAATGCTTACCTGCGGCAAGAATGCCAGGCACAATCAGCTTGCGAAGGTTGTTATTTCCAACGAGCTTAGCCGCACCGAGAGCGCCGTCGACCCATCCAAAGCCTCCTACCATGCGAGTTCCAACCACAGTTACGACAGTCATTGCCATTCCGGTACCCGCAACCTTTTCTTGTCGGTTGAGGATGGTGGACCAATCAAAGAAATCCCACACCTCGGTTTCAACGTGGACTTCCCTAGCAAGCATATCCCGTTTGCGACGGAACATAACATCGCTGCGGAAGCTGAGATCGGTATACTCATCACCAAGGTGGAGAAGACCAAGTTGCTTGATCGTATTCACTCCTTGTACCGTTTTCTGGCGAGCGTGCTCCTCGCATTGGGTGACGGACGCCGAAATCTGGGATAGAATAGCTTCCTTAATTTCTTCCGCGAAGTCAAAGGCGCCAAATACTCCGCTGTATTGGATGCCCAAATCTGCTTCGGCTGCGTGGCTTATTGTTGATACGAGTGTTGAGCGTGTGTGGTCGTATATTTCCTTGCACGTCTTTTCTATCGTCTGGTCGATGTCATCACTGACCTCAGTCTTCGCTTTCTGAGACGCCTCAAGGATAGGTTCCAGCTCTTCAAGCTCTTTTGTGACGCGATCCAACTCAGCCTGTGCGACATCGACGTTGACGTTGGCGAGGGCGTGGACATCTCCGAGCATGTTAAGGAGGTATGTCTTTGCAGGCGCCAGTTTAGATCGTGCTCGTTTTTCCAATACAAACCTACGCAGTGATTGCTCAAGCGCCTCGAAGTCTTGGACCTTCTCTTTTTCCTTGCCTTTATCCTTCTTGGGTTCATCGTCATCAGGATCATCTCCTCCACCGCCGCCGCCGCCGCCGGGCCCAAGAGGGGCAGTTGGAACAGCATTACTAGACACAAAGTGTACCAGTTCCGAGGACTCTTTGTGGGTTCGAGGACTAAGGCCTGCTACTTGATCCAATATCAGCTTCTGGCACCTTTGCTTGTCCTTAATATTATCATAGCCGTTGACGACGATGAAGATGTATGCCTTCTCTGCCGCCGCTGCGCCAATAAACTCCCTTGCCGTTAAAGTAAAGTGATTGGCCGCATTTACGACAAAAACAACCACGTCGATCTCCTCTTGTCGGGCAAAGACGGCAGTGGTCTTAGTGGTATCGAAGTTAAGGCCAGGCGCATCAATCAGTGAGATGTCAACGACTCCATTGTTGAGCAATGACTCGTCGATTGTCCTCACGTCCTTGACGTAGACCTTGCATTGTGTGTATGTTTCGTTGTCGACGACTATGCGCTCAAGTTCGGCCAAAGAGAAGACATCAAAGGTACTCTCGTCGTGGCGGTTGTATTCGCTATCCTTGTGTATCGCGTGGACTTCTTCGATTCCTCCGTTTTCACGCGCGTCCAAAACTTCGCAAAACAGACTCGTACATGGTTGCTGATCTTCTGGCAGGATCTTCCTTCTCAAAAGCGCATTGCAGAATGTTGATTTGCCGGCATTCAAGTCTCCAGTCACGAGGACCTTGCTTGATGTATCCTCGATACGTTCCCGGAGAGACAGAAGGTGCTTGATGCTGGAGCTAATCTTTCCGTCTAGCAGCGCTGCGATAGATCCTTTTTCGAGAGAGTGTACCAGTTCTACCTGGTGGAGAGCCCCCAGCTTAAGATCAAGCTTCAAAATCGAAAAATCTTGTGCAATTTGTGGCGTAATAAGTCGGGGTTCTGGTACTGTTCGTTGCTCGGCTGCTGTGCTTGATTCCGCCTCCGAGGAGTCAGTCAGGGACGTCGCCGCTCGTCGCAAAGGTGCAGGTCTTGGTGACACACTACGGTTCGCGGGATTCGAGAACGTCGACTGCGAGCGAGAAAGTCCAGGCTGTGGCGCTTGGGTCGACCTGTTGATAGATTCCGCCCCTTGAACAGAGGGGTAATGCGCCGGCCATTTCGTGTTGAACTGCTGAAGTTCCTTCAGCGTTTCCACCACATTGTTGATGTATCTCGCAAGCGCTCCTCGGTGTGAGTTATACCACAGCTGGTGAATCGCAGCAGCCTGTACCCTCCGTTCGTTCTCGGATGCGGCAGTTGACTGGCCGTGATATGTTGGGGTGTGAGAAGGCGTCGGCCTGTCCTCGGTCATGATCGGACTCCATGGGGCTGGTCCTGTCGCACTCTCGCCCATGATACTACCGCCATATCCTGAATCATGATCTTGTCGGTCAAGAAGAGCTTTCAGACGAGCCGCATTTTCTGATGTTGAACCATTGCCTACAGTGACATATTTCGGCGGGCCGGAAGCAGTCGGTTGTTGCTGGTCGCGCTGCTCGTCTTGCTCTTTCTCGCGGCTGTCGCCGTCGGAAGACTTTCCTTTTCCTTTGAAGTAGTCCTGGCTCATTTTGGGAGCGGGCAATCCATCAAGGGCGATATATTCAGAGGTGGTGAATCCTTGTTGGGGGCTTGTTGTGTATAATAGAGTAGTTCCGGGTGCCAATTCGTGATAATCTTAAGGGTACTGATCTCTAGCGTGGCGACGTTCGGTCATTGTTTTCGCCGTTCCAGACAAACGGGCCGATTTTCGCCGAGACTTTCTGCCCGCCACCAATGTACTGTACTGCATATGCCTGATGATGTACCTTGTACACTATAGCCACGAGGAAACCAGGTTGCTCACCAAAGCGACTACTACAACCAGCTTGTAGATAAATCTCTGCCTTGCCGTTACCTTTGAATTGTTCACTTACAACCTGCCCCATACCTATTCGCTAGAACTTTGCCGCAGAAATGAATGTAAGAGCCTCAAATTCCCTTATTGGCTTCCGTTTACTCACATGGCCGTGCAGATCGTCGAATGGGCATTTGGGAAGCGTATGACGCCGGCTGAGCGTCTGCGCAAACACCAGCGCGCCCTGGAGAAAACACAGAGGGAGCTGGATCGCGAAAGGATAAAGCTGGAGAACCAAGAGAAAAAACTGATCATCGAGATCAAGAAGAGCGCCAAGAATGGGCAAATGGGTGCCTGCAAGATCCAGGCGAAGGACCTGGTCCGAACGAGGAGGTCAGTCTACTCTGAAAGGATTACATGAGCGATTTTAAAGCTAACGTATACGGGGGTAGATATATCGAGAAGTTTTACTCCATGCGAACCCAATTACAGGCCATCTCATTGCGCATTCAGGTGAGCAAACCGGGGCGGGCATATACTGAATGAGGGGCTCATACTAACTGCCAGGCAGACTGTCAGGACGAATGAACAGATGATGCAGTCGATGAAAGGAGCTACAAAGATTCTTGGGAGCATGAACCGAAGCATGAATTTGCCAGCACTCCAGCGTATAGCTATGGAATTCGAGCGAGAAAACGAGATGATGGACCAGAGGCAGGAGATGATGGATGATGCTGTTGATGATGCCATGGGAGTGGATGATGAAGCAGAAGGCGACGAAGTGGTTGAGCAGGTTCTGGAAGAGATAGGCGTTGATCTACGCCAAGCAGTGAGTATTCCTCTTTTGTTGCAGCTCCAGCAGAGTGCTAACTTTCGTAAAGATGGGAGAGACCCCGCAAGGTCTACAGACCGAAGCTGTACCTGAAGCCCGAGTTGCGCAGGCTGTTGGTGGTGGAGGCGCTGGCAGTGGTGATCCTGGTGATGATGACCTCCAGGCTCGATTGGACAGCCTTAGGCGTTAAGTTTCAGCTGGCAAATCATGGGTCCTTTGATGTGAACAGAAGCAGGAAGAGTGATTGATGAGAGTATTAATTTTTGGCGCCAAGGTGTTTGGGAAGGCTTATGATGGCCATAAAGCATGCACAGCGATTGGCAGGAATATTCTATTTTTTTTAGGACAATGTTTAAACATAGACTTTGGCCGTTGGAGCACAGGAATGTGAATAATCAGCATCCATTTGATTGTGGTTCATAGAGCGGAGTTTATATTTGATCCGAGATCGATGGCTGTAAGCATGGAGATATCAGAGTGGGGTAGCAATTCCCCATCAAACACAAATGCAACATCTCAACAGAATGAAAAGACGCCTCCTTGTTAAGAATGTAGTGAATGTCAAGTGAAGTTAATTAATGTCTTTCAATGTCTTTACAGTAAGAATAACCAGAATATATAATATATACTTTGTATAGCGGCGACCAAGTGGACCATATGGACCGTAATGGACCACTTCCTCTCCACTACAACACGTCCTTAACTTGCTTACAGTACCCCACACGCCGTCGGCGCAGTCGTCATTCCCGCTCATCGCAATCGTCAATGTCGTCTCAGCTCATCTTTGGGATCTTTGTTCATATTTACTTCTAAATTTGTCTATTTCCACCTGCTTCACTTAACAATCCCCTTCATCATCCTGCCTTTGTTGAACTTAAAGACGGGTAATTTGCTTGGTACGGAGTTGTTCGTCCCCACGTAAGACCACCGACATCTCCACAACCTCCACCACCAACACCAACAAAAACAACGCCGCGGTACAACGACCACAAACTATAACCGCCCGCAATTGCTGCTGGTCATACAACATCGAACGCGCCCCCAGCATATACAATTCCCTTTTTTGTGTCTCCAACGGATATAATAAGGTGCTCATAGTCAGTATCGTATTGAATATACACATACGCAATTGTCTTGGCCCCCCCCAGTCCAGTCGCAACTTCTCTTCTAAACTGTCCCCATCTCCGAAACTCGCCATTCCGAAATAATACGTGCCTGCAGGCATTAAGTAAAAGAATTCAACACGCTGGCAGGCAAACAGAGGAGGAGCTTCTCCTCCCAGGGGGGATTGCTGAACAGGATGTTCGGTAGTAGCTCCAACTCACCGTCACCTCCAAAGGATACCTTGCAGGAGGAGCCCGATAGCGGGACCACCATCCCACCAACAACCTCGACCGAGGCCAGCACATCGCCTGTAGATCCGACAACCCCATCGCCACCGTCTTCCGAGAAGATACTCATCAAAGACAGGCGTGGTGGGAGCAGTCCAGGAAACCGGGGCCCATCGCCGGAAAAGGATAATACGGCAGGTGCGACTGAGAAGAAGCGGCGGAGCAGTGGCGTTGGCAACAAAGCAAGCGCGTTCCTCGCCAGCGCAAAGAACTCGCTGCACTTCAGCTCCAGCCCCAACTCTTCAAGCTTTAGGGTTCTCGGCGAACAAAACATGAGTCCGCTTCAGAAACTGGGGTCCAAGGACCCGGCGCTGAGTGTGCCGCAGGGCACTCACAACAACTCAGCTGGCGACTCTATTCCTGGCCCAAGGTCTACATTCCGAGTTGGCGTCTGGGAGGACAAGAACAAAAAATGCCGCAGGACTATGGAAGATACGCATGCATTCTTGTACAACTTTCTGCACACTCCAGCGCCTTTCGTCAATAAACCGGAGAGCCCCAAGTCCAAAGCTGCCAGCTCACAGAGCGAGCTATCTCCCGATGCGATCTTGACGTCGTCTGCCTCCGATCTAGACATAAGCAGCACATCTTCGAAAACAGCTTCCGATATGATGGAAACCGATAATGGATACTTTGCCATCTTCGACGGGCACGCTGGAACATTTGCTGCAGATTGGTGCGGCAAGAAACTACACATTATCCTCGAGGAAATGATCCGCAAGTACCCCAATACGCCTGTACCAGAACTGCTCGACCAGACCTTTACCAGCGTGGATAACCAGCTAGAACAGCTGCCATTAAAGAACAGCGGTTGCACAGCTGTGGCGGCGGTGCTCAGATGGGAAGACAGGATACCCAACACCCAGTCGGCTACGGGATCTACAGCTATTGCACCTGCCACTCTAGCTGCCGTTAAGGCCGTGGAAGAGACGACTACCATATCAGAGGGGGTGGTAAAGAATGACACTGACGGTTCCAAAGAGCTCGCCGAGACAATAGCTCCAGCTGTAGACCTGGCAACATCTTCTAACCAGGGGTTGTCCGCTGGTGAAGCTGCACACGCCAGGTTGAAGACTCAAGCTACCCGCCAGCGTGTCTTGTATACGGCGAATGTTGGAGATGCTCGGATTGTTCTTTGCCGCAATGGGAGGGCATTACGTTTGTCTTACGATCACAAGGGGAGCGACGAAAATGAAGGGAAACGTATTACGAATGCTGGAGGTATTATCCTGAATAACCGTGTCAATGGTGTCCTTGCCGTTACCCGCGCACTCGGAGACGCATATATGAAAGAGCTTGTCACAGGCCACCCATATACGACCGAGACAGTCATCCAACCCGATCTCGACGAGTTCATCATTCTCGCCTGCGACGGAGTAAGTCTTCCCCCCTTTCCAAAACCGAAAGCCGTACTAACAATATCACAGCTCTGGGATGTCTGCTCCGATCAAGAAGCCGTGGACCTAGTCCGCCACGTGCAAGACCCCGTCGTCGCCTCCAAACAGCTCGTTGACCACGCCCTCGCCCGCTTCTCTACCGACAACCTCTCCTGCATGATCGTGCGCCTCGACAAGACCGCCCTCCTCGACACAGTCAACAACCATGTCTCCTCCGCCATCGGCGTCGAAGGCGATCCCATCGGCGGACCCGGACGGCTCAGTGAGGCCGACAAGATCGTCGCTGATGCGAAACGCAAGGCTAAGGAGGATGGAGTGCCGGCTGTAGGCGTCTCCGGCAGCAATAGCGGGAGGGGTCATGAAGCACGCAAGTATGAAGAAGAAAGTGCGCCGAAGAACGCGGGTATGGAGAAGGTTGTTGAGGAGGAGCCAGGGAAGGAGTCTGGGATGAGGGGTGGGGAGCTGCAGGAGCCGGACGTTAATGTGGGCGTGTTGGAGACGACGTCGCCGGAGGAGACGTCGGATGTGAATAAATAGACCTAAGGGTGGCTTGTCATTGTTTATACATTCGTTCTCACGACAACATCGGGGGAGCATAGCGTCTTGTCAATTGTTTCCCCGGGACTATTACGACTTCGAAATTGGAGGAACTTTTTAACGGGCAGATTATCGGGTTTTCGGGGGGGCGGGGCTTAGGTAGTGGATGTTTAGAGACAACGCACAACGCACCTCGTCTTACATTTCCATGACGGCGAAAACAACGGGTGTGGGGTACTATTATGGGCAGAGCAGGGACGGATGGGAATGGGTTGTGATACGATTGTGTAGGAGTTTTTATTTGCTGGGGGCTCTCTGGTTGAGGTTGTTGACACGAAAGAAACGAGCATGAATCAACATTTGTCTTTCTCCTTTGTTGTTTTTGCAAATAGCATTGTTTAGGTGCGTTTATATGATAGATTACGCAAACGTCAGCTTCGATATTTTTGAAACTGGTCATTTGTAGCAGTAAGCAATATTGTGGTGATTTGTGAGATATGCAAGCAGCTATTTCCCTCCGCAGATGAAGAACCAGCTCCCGTCCCCTTCTCCCCCTCAAGCATTCCACCGATCCTGCTTGCTATTCCTCGCCACCTCCAAATTATTCTTAAAATCCCGATACAACCCCTTAATCTCCCCATTCTCCGTCCACTCATCCACAATATCATTCGCCAACCCCCCCAACTTCCTCGTCCCCCACTTGATCCGCTCAGCCAACTTCTCGGCATCAAGAAACCCCTGATCCGAAAGCGTCTGCACCACCCACTCGTAGAGCGCGTGTTTCCAGTGGATGAGCGCGTGTGCGCGCTCTGCGTTGGCGCGGCAAAAGCGGCCGAGGTAAAACTCCGTGTCTGCAGAGGGCAGTTTCTGGCCTTTGCTATTCACGCTCGCCTTATCATCATCGTCGTCATCCTCCTCATCTTCAGAATCACTATCCTCCACCTCCTCCAGCGTCTCCTGGAAATAAGGCTTCCCGCACAACCTCACCCTAAACCTTGCAGGATGTCCACTCCGCCCACAAGCATCGCATTTGCGTCCCTCCCCCTCCCCGCCGGGCCCACCGATATCCTCCTCATGGAACTGCGGGCGCGACCACAGCGCGCGGGTGAATGTGGGCGTCCACGCCGCAGAGCTGAATTTCGACTGTGCCAGCCCGCGTGCCTCGGGTTCGAGCTTGCGGAAGGCCTGGATGTAGATCGGATCGCGGTGGTTGAAGGAGGGGTTTATCTTCTTCTGGACCATCCACTCGATTGCGTCTTTGAAGTGCTCTTTGAGGTGCTTGTGGGCGTGGTGGGTGAATTCGAGGGGGATTTCGGGGAGGGGTTCGCCGAGGGGCTGGTTGGGGTCGTCGTCGACTATGAAGGAATCGTCGTCGAGGTTGCGGTTTCCGGGGCGGAGGGATTGCCGGACGGCTTCGATGGCGTCGGAGGAGTTGGCTTCTTCGTCGTCGAAGACGGAGAGGGCGGCGTGGGAGGCGTCGCTGTCGTAGGCGCCTCGTTCTACTTGATCGTCCGAGGAAGATTCTGTAAGTTCGTCGATCTTCTCGCCGGCGCGGCGGCGCTTGAGGAGTTCGAGCTTCTTTTGTTTTTCGGTGCGGTGTTTCTTGGGGGTGTTCATTTGGCGGGTTTGGCGGCTTGGTTCCTCTTTGCTCCTTTTTGACGAGGAGGACTTTGCGGGGACGGGCTGTTGGGATTTACGAGGTGTTGCGGCCAGGCGCCGAGCTGGGACGGCGGGTTCGGAATCAGATTCTTCGGAAGATGTCTCTTCGTGGAGGACCTGCTTCCTCCTCTTCGTTGGGGATGATCGGACGGGCTCGTCATCCTCTGAGCTCGTAGACCGCCTCCTTTTCCGGCTGGGCAGTGCCTTCTCTTTGCGACCGCTATTCGCCTTCCTTTTTCGTATCGATGGCTGCTCTATGACAATATCATCACTATCCGAATTCTCATCGGAGGAAATAGCTACGATTTCCTTGCCTTTCAACTTGCTCGATACGGGCTTATCGTTCTTGGTTGGGTCTCGTTGGCTCGTTGCGGATCGCGGGGTGGGTGCTGGATTGAGGTATCCTCCAGAGATGTAGTTTCTGATTGGGGTTGTCTTCGTTTTCTTCGGGATCGGGCTTTCCGATCTAGATCTAGATCTAGATTTCGTGGGGGTTTCCACAACTCCATTCGTGACAATCGCCCGCGGGGGGCTCCGCAGAGGTGACTCGCTACCATCTTTCAGAAAGGCTGGCCGCTTCCGTCTCCTGTCGGCCGATGTTGCTACCACCTCATCAGAGTCGCTGTCATCCTCCAACACAATGGGCGCCTCCTTCATGTTCTCAGCTGGCGCTGCGACTTCCTCCTCGTCAGACTCGCTCCAATGTGGCAAAGTTGTGGGTATAATTTTTCTCTTTTCAGCCGCTGGGCTTATTTCCTCCGCTTCAGACTCGCTATCCGTATCATATACAGCGCTCCTTTTCGGTCTGCCTTTCTGCTTCACCGAAGACGATGCGGCGCCCATAAACGACCTGCCCCGCGTGCCAGTTGAGCGGGACGACGGAGACAAGACCACAGCAAACTTCTTTCCATCTGCAAAGGCATCATCCTCATCGCTGAAGTGGGGCATAGGGCGTGCACTAGAAGTAGGCTCTTCGTTTATATTCGCGCTTGAGTTGGGCACTTTTTTGTTCGCGTTCGAGCTGGGTACCTTCTTTTTCGGCATGCGGGGGTCTTCGTAGACTACTCTGGCAGGGGGTATGCTACTTGAAGCATGGCTGGGTGAATTGGACTTGGGTTCAAAAGATAGGCGTGTCTGGACTTTGCGCGGCTCGCGTCTAGATCGCCGAGGGGGGGCCATGGCGTCTAGGAGGTTGCGGAGGGGCGTGGGTATCTGGTTGACATGAGTTGAGGATGAATGTATTTCGAGTATGTGCAAAGTCGGCTACTCTTCTCTGTTGTAAGTGTAATAATGGCGCCTGCGTGGTGATGGCTAAGGCGTAGTGATTTCACTTTTACAATATTGTAATGGCACCCGTCTGTACCATCGCAAATCGTCGCGACAAGGCTGTTCAGCCTGATGGAGCTCCCTCCATCTCAGGGTTCTCGCGTATCATCGCGTATCATCACGTGACCACTATCGTCCCTTCAACATACTGACTCTGGACGACTGAATGCGGGCGAGGCTACCTTTCAGCCTTCCTCTGCGGGTGGTGTTTGATTCACATTCGCCTCAAGACGGCCTTGACGTCATGTCGAAAGGTGATTTTCCCAATTTGGACAATTTCCAGTACACTGGGATTATTTTTAGGTGGGCCCCCCTCAAAGAAAACAACAATCGAGCACATCAAGCCACATCAAGCATATACAATACAAGCACTGTATATGAGGTCATTGATATTGGGCCTAATTCAGGCCAGGCCGCAGTTGATCGTCAGGGAAATGGCAGGTCCCAGATAAAATGCCAGGGAATTAATTTTTATTTTAATTGATTTGTTGATTTTTTCGGGGATGTACCAGAGTGTATGTATCACTCCACTGTTGATCAGCCACACTTCTAGTACTGTCTATAACAATGGTGACGTCAACGCCACAATGAAAAGACCCAGTTGCAGCAGATCCAGACCTACAAGACCTACAGTGGATCCAACACACTACGAGTACTGTAACTACCAATACACTACTATGGCACCTTGCATACATGATTGACCATGGAAAGCTCCCAATGCAGCAATATCCCGATCCACATCTAGCCAAGTATCACTATACCACAGCTTAAATACCTTGTTAGTCAATCCATTTCTTGCCCAATCGGGCATTCTACTTTCTAGCTGTTTCCCCCCTTCTCGGTCTATCATGACGTCTCTCATTTTTTGGTGTCGCCAAGTTGAGCTGAAAGCAGTATCCCCTTCACATGCCTACCCTTGCTTCTTCCAACGTTTCCCATCGTAAAACTTGTTTCCTCAATCCATCCGCCCCTCTATCGTGATCCTTTTTATGAGGCCTTCCCGCTCTTCTCTGAGGAAATTATTCTATCTCAAACATACATCCTCTTTGATACCCAATACCCCAATCTCTAAAGTCAACTTGACTTAATATCCTAATTATATAATACTCTTTTTTTAAGACATCACTTATACAAACAACACCTATATCGTCACACTTGGTTGAAACCATTACCGTCGCGATGGCGTCTCAAACAGTCAATCGTCCTACCAACAAGACGATGAAGGAGAAGGACATCAACCAGAAGCTGCAATTATACGGAATCCTCACTGGTGAGTCAAGTCGCGCGCTCTACTGAGCTCCCTCTGCTTCGGAACACACTCGCTAACCCAACCATCACAGCTTTCCAAAATGGCAAGGTCCCATCCAACGACCAGATTGATGTCGCACTCAACAGCTTCATAAACAAGGAGTTCATGAGGAACCCATCCAGGAAGCTCTCTCCAGAAGGACAGGTGCTGGTCCAGGATTTCCGCAAGGTGGTTGAGCAGGCCAAGAACCTGATCCTCACCAAGAACGATGGAAACCTGCTGCAGGACTTTGTCTGGCAGACACAGAACTTGGATGTCAATGCGAAGGCACCTAATGCGCCAGTCGATAAGGACGCGGCGAAGCAACACGGCAACGAGGTCGCAGAGGGTCTTCGCACCCTGGGCACGTTGGTCATCTCCAACGGCCAGTTCCGTAAGCTCTTGAATGATGCTACTGTTCTCCTCCGTGAGATCGCTGGCGATGCTGCCACCAAGACTGCCGGCAAGGTTGCTCCATCCCAAGAGCAGCTCGATCAGATTGACGAGCCTGCTGCGGACAACACCTGGCACGAGACCCCCGACTTGTCAGCTGGCAAGCTCAAGGGTCAATTTAAGTCCGCCGTTAACAAGAACAAGCCTCTTTCCAAGCAGGATGTTCGCGACGCTACTGGTAGCGCAACACAGGCTGCACACCCCACCGGCTCCAGCGACCCAGCGGATGTCGCAAGACTTGCGGCTCATGATCAAGCGCAAGGCGATTACTCTGGCGTTGATGCTCAAACTGGAGCCCAGCAGGGTGTTGACACCCTGCGCAACCGTGTCTCTGATAACGTTCCTGATGAGACCAAGGACAAGGCCCGCCAGACCAAGGAAGTCACCAAGGAGAAGACTCGCCAATACCTCCAGTCTAAGATGCCCGAGGAGCGCCGTGAGCAGACCATCTGGAGACTGAAGAAGATGATTGTCGAGATCCAGGGCCACCCTGACTACAACTCTGCCATCAACACTCTCCTCACTCTCGCCGAGACCTACGCCGGCCACGCATCTACTGTTGGCCAGCAGGCAGCTGGCCAAGCCAAGGGCGTTCACTCGAACAGCACTCTCCAGAATGCCGAGGCTGACCTCAAGGAGCTCATCGAGCGCTTTGCCAACTACACTTCTTCTGATGACCTTTTCGAGTCCATCAACGCCGTGTACAGGGACGCCGACCGCGACCCCGAGCTCAAGAACTGGTTCAGGAGCATCGATAGGTACATCCGCAAGTGTCTCCAGCAGCAGGGTTACGTCCTGGAAGACCGTGCCACCCAGGAGTGGAACCAGCTCCACGAGCAGGGCAACTTCCTCCTCCGTGACCGCTACAGGAGCCACACCGACCGCGTGCTCGACGAGATCAAGTTCCTCGGCGACCAGTTCGAGGCCGACAAGATGAACAGGCAGTTCGCCGACTCGTGCCAGAAGCTCTTCACCGACCTGGGCAACGACGAGAACGGCAAGCCAACCTTCAAGCCTCACCTCATGAAGGATCTGAGCGAGGTCATCATCCCCCAGATCTTCGAGAACGTCCGCTACGTCCCCATCCCACGTATCGAGTACTCGGACCCCATGATCGATGCCGTCATCGAGAACTTGGTCATTGAGAGCGACAACCTCATGCCCAACGCCGTTGAGTTCGCCAGCGACAACTACTTCCGCTGGGGCCGCAAGGGCATTGCCAACCGCAACAAGAACGCCGTCATGATCTCGGTCACGGGTGTGCAGATGGATCTCCGCGACGTCAGCTTCTACGTCAAGAAGAAGTCTGGCTTCCCATCCCTCTCGGACATCGGTATCGCCGACATCCTGCTCCACGGCAGCGGCTTCAGCTTCAAGCTCCGCGTCTCGACCGCCGACCCAACCGACCGCCAGAACTTCTTCAAGGTCGACCGCGTCGACGTCGACGTGCAGAACTTCGACATCAAGCTCAAGAAGTCCAAGCACAAGCTCCTCTTCGGCCTCGTCAAGCCCATCATGCTCAAGGTCATGCGCCCCGCGCTGCAGAAGATCCTGGGTAAGCTCATCAAGGACAAGTTTAACGAGCTCGACGCGATGGCCTACTCCGTCAAGCAAGAGGCCGACAAGGCCGCCGCAGAGGCCAAGAACGACCCCAGCCAGGCCCAGAACATCTACCAGCGCTACGCCACCGCCGCGCAGGCCAAGTTCGCCAAGGGCAAGAAGAAGACCGAGGCCGCGACCGCAGACAAGAAGACCAACGTCGCCATGACCCAGCACGACAGCATCTTCCCCAACGTCCACCTCCCAGGCGGCATCTCCACAAAGGCAACCGAGTACCGCGATCTCGCTACCAAGGGCCCCAAGTGGGAGAGCCCCATCTTCAGCATCGGTTCCGCGGGCCGCACCACCTCGCTCCCTACTTTCGGCAAGGTAAGCCGCAAGCAGCACCAGACTGCTGCTGGTGGCCTCCGTGGCCGCGAGGAGTCATACGGCGATGAGGCTGCCTACGGCGCTGGTGGTCTTGCGGCTGGTGGCGTCGGCGGTGCGACTGCTGCGCACTACGCGCCCCAGACGGAGCAGGCGTACGTGCCTGTCACCACTGCCGTCCCAGTGACCACTGTCCCTGCTACTACCACTACATACACCAATGGCGCGAATGGCGCTAATGGCGCTAATGGCGCTAATGGCGCTAATGGCGCGGCGTTTGGTGCGCAGGCGGATCAGGCGTTTAACAAGGCGTCTGAGGGAGGCCAGTACTCGAGCACGGGGACGATGCTTGGGTCGCATAACCCGGTTTTGTCTGGGTTGGCGCCGGCGGATAGGTTGTAAGTGTGAGGTTATGGAGAGAGGGGGGCTGTTGTTATGATACCACGGGTGATGGGAGTGGAGGAGAACGGACGGATAATGGGAGGGGATATGTATATGTATTTCTTTTGTTCTGGATAGGCAAAATGTGTTAAGTTATATGAATTGATATTTGGTCGATTTGTTATAAAAAATATTCAGTAATCATAAATCAAACTCAACTCAAAATTCCCAAAAACTGTTATATGTTAAATGCACTGGTGATTATATGTCGTAATTAAATCAAACCCAGGATTATCTACAAGGTATGCGGGGTGTGTATATGTATTTCACTTGTTCTTATATAAGAGGTGGTGGATAGGTAAGATATATTGAAAGTTGTATAAATATATATTTAGTCGATTTGTTATAAAAAATTATAGATAATAAATATTCAGTAATTATAAATCAAAATCAACTCAAAATTGTCCAAAATTGGCATATATTACATGCATCAACTCCCATTCTATACATACATATTCGCTAGTCAGTTACCGGGTATCTTATAATCTCATTCCTGACTCCATTTGGCAATAAAAACAGCCATCAGAGTATTCAATAACATAATAATCCAAGCCGCAAATCCCATTGCGCCCTGGAAATCATGCCTGTAAATATCCCACAACAACGCCGCAACACCGCTCACCCCTAAAATCACCAAATTTAACATAAAAACCTTGAGATAGTCAGGGCCCTCATTAATATGAACGCCCCATCCGAAAGACGCTGGAGCGGTAGACGCGAAAATACTATGGTGTAGCTTCCGCGGAATGCGATGGAGCCAGATCAGATTGCGAGAGGGAGCGGAACAGGAAAATAAATAGTGTAAGAAGAGATCGGACGAGATGGGAAGCTCGTTGTTGAGGGGACATGGGTCGTAGTGGTAGCGTTTTTCATCGACTTCGATTCGTGGTGGGAGCGCAACGGGTTTGTGGAGAATGCCTACCCGGTAGCGGTCTTCGACTGAGAACTGTTTTGCAAGTTTAGTTCTGATCCAGGGCAGGGATAGAAGTGAAAGGAGAGACTCACTCGAACATAGGAAACATTGACGGGCTTCAAGAGCCAGAACCGGGAGCGGAAGCTTCGAAGTCGAAGATAATGTGCCTTAACTGTGCTAAAGAAATCGCCATCGTTTTCTATTGAACTTACGTCAATCTCTCCAAGAGTCTTTAGTTCGCCCGAATTAACACAAAGCTCCAAAAATTTGCTATTTGACGGTGTTATTGTGGTACTGGCAGTGGAACTAATCCCGATCAGTGCTTCTTGAGGAGTATCAGAAGAATGTTGTCCAGGAGCCGGGCCTGGTTGGGTCATAGAACTTTGAGAACTACCCCCTCTCAAATAGACTGGCGTGGGTGAACATATGGCTCCAGTTTGAGGTCGACTAGGTGCATGAGAGCCTCCTGAGGGTTGTTGCGAAGTTGCTGATAGGGAGCAGAGTAGTGCATTTATTGTTAGAAAGCTTCTGCTGGAGTTACTGTCGAAATCCATGTAAAGTAAGTCACCGCATCCCTATGAAGTGTTGTGTTAAATAAATTTCTAAAATCAGTTAAGAAGGTAAACCTACGCATGTCCATTCGACCCTCTGAGATCCAGACGGAATGGGCTGACGAAATGATCTTTGAAGGAAATGTTTGGTCCGTTTGAGAAAGCCTAAATTCCCTACTTTCTCTGTAGGGACATATTCGTCTAACTTCTCAATGTGAGACTGAGAAGACAAGCCTTCCAATGATTGCTTCAATCGAGAATTTGATTCCACAAAAACCTCGAGTTGGGTCCTGAAAGTTTTGAAAGCCGTCGATGAGATGAGAAAATCCGTCAGCTTCTCTAGATTCGGCAAGTAGGGGTCTTCAGCATCAGAGTGGACATTCCCACTGCTTTCTTGTATATGTTTTAGTCGTGTGTCTGCCTGGTCGGGGTTCTTAGTGTAATGCTGTTCTAGGAATCTTTCTAGAGTCTGTCTCGTTGCGGATCGTTCTTTTATGCTGTGAAAAGCAGTAGCTTGACTCTTAACGCGAAGAGCTCGTCTCCGAATTATCCTACTAATGTATGCTCCATAGTAATAGACTATGTGCGTGGCACTCTTCTGAACTGTGCTGTCCGCTTCTGCGCGTAGTTCGGAAGCATAGCCCCTTATAAACTGAAGGAAATTTCGCTCAAACCGATTAGCGTCCATCACCATGAACCCTAGTATCACACACCGCTGAATATCATCGCTGTCCCATAGAATTTCAGCAAACTCTTCTGCTGCTCCACCCACATCGGTAGGATCTAGGGATGGGATTAAGGTAACACGGCTTTGAAGGGAACCGATACTGTTCGTATTCGAATCTTTGCACCATTCAAGCATCTGTTTCAAGTCCAAAGATATATAACCAGTAGCCATGTCCCAAGACATTACGGGAATGCTGGAATCACTGTCTTCGATTATCTTAATCGCGGAAATGTATGCTTTGCTTCGTGCTAATGAGCCCAGAGGGATCGTTTTAGGAATGGATCTAATTGCGTTTTTCGTAGGTCTACCCCGTAGTAAATCTACGTGGAGCCAAGCAAGAATAAACCTTATCCATATATAAGCTATAATACATAACAGGATGGGATAGAACACTCACCTGTACCTGCCGTCTACTAGCTGAACGATACTGTCCTGTATTTCCGTCTGTAACTGAGGACTATATGGGGTGCTCTTTGGTAGCTGATACACTTGGCCTACACCGAACCGCCGCGCCATGTCGGCCATAATACCTCTGATTAACAATTGGAGTCCGTAAAATGATTGTTTGATCCTAGGGTTTAAACGGAATGTCGCTATTACGCTTGTGCTAGTCGTGACCTCGCGCGAGCGCGCGTCGTCGTCAGCCACACGCTCGATATTCGAGATCATGCGCTGCAGCGGGACTATATACTGTGCAAGGGGCTGGACAATATTGGGATTCGGATTTCGAACATACTTAACCATTCTGTCCTCATGTACCGGGATACGTTGCAGCCCGCCGCGAAGGGGATAATCGTACTCGGTGCTGGATCTCCTGAGCTCCGGCGACCAGCGGACACTGTGCCTACGCCGCGGCTCCATCATCGGCTGCAACGGATTCCGGGCATAGTCAACCTCTCTGTCATCATCTACCGGTATACGCTGCAGGCCCTCGCGGAGGGGGTAATCGTAGCCTGTGCTGCGTCTCCTCAACCCGGGCGACCAGCGGCCACTACGCCCACGAGGCAGCGGCCCTGATGACATGGAAGACACCGACGGCCCTGATGACATGGAAAACACTGACGGCCCTGATGATATGGAAGACACCGACGGTGACATTGGTTCATCTTGGTACAGCCTGTCCTTATCTTCGTCAAGATATCGTCTTAGCGGTGGTGAATACCTACGGCCCCCTACGCTGCGCAATTCCCGCTCGTATAGAGTCCTCGGTCTCCTAAGCCTATCCAGGCGCATAATATCCGCGGCTTTCAAGCGGCGTTGCTCTCCGGAGAGTGTGTTGTCGATAGCCTCACGCTCGATATTCGAGATCAGGCGCTGTGGCGGGGCGACAGCGAAATGCACAGCTAGCTGGCTGATAGCAGCAGCACGAGTGCCGGCCGCAACCCCGGCGGCGAATGCTTCGTTATCAAAGCCTACGGCACCAATTCGTGGGCGAGGCTGCCCGTAACCGTTTATGCGTCCGCTGCGTTGACGGTCAAGGCGCGGAACGTCAGGGGCATAGGAGACGCTCTGCCGGCGCTTAGGTCTCTCGACAACAACGAAGTCATCACCGCGGTCGTAGGAAGAACGGCGGCCCTCGTGGGAGCGCTCAAGTGGGAGGTGGGCGCGAGGGTCCTTGCGCTCGCCGGAGCGGGAGGAGGAGCTTGTATGCGGAGTACTATCGCTATCATAGTGACTGAAATTAGAATCGGAACCAGAGTCGCTAGAGTCAATAGATGAGTAGTCTAAGTCGTCCATCATGCGGATTTTGTTGCTGGCGACTTTTCCGCCCCTTGGCGGTTTGTTGCTACTAGGTGTGCCAGGGCGGTGGTCATGGACAATCTTGACGCCGGCAGGGGCGTTCTTGTTTTTGACAGGTTTGGAAGAGGGGTCTCCTTTCAGCTGTTGCTGTTGGTAAACGCCCTTGTTGTTCTGGGACATAAACTGTCCACCACCTATTTGTTGCTGTTGTTGGTGCTGCGCCTGCGCCTGCTGCTGCTGTTGGTGCTGCTCTTGTAAGATCTGTGTCTGCCTATGTAAATCTTGTAAGCGCGCTCGCTCCTGACGTTCACGGTATAACTGGATAACGTCGATGCCCCGTCGCGGTAAACGCCTAAGGTAAATTGTTATAGAGGTAGTCTCTTTCTTGCCCGTCTTTAAGTTGGTAGATTCCTCGCAGTGAAGCTGGGCAAGGACCCACTTGAAAATCCTGCCCTCGCGCTCGAACATGGTCTTGTTGTAAAGGGTGTCGGTGACCTGTTCGCTCTGGTTTGGGAGCAGACGGGCCTTCTTCTCACCGATGGAGAGTTTTCCAGCATCGAGCCACTGGATTGCCTTGATAATCTGCTCTGTTGGGTAGGATTCTTGGTTGACTATGATCTTGGCCCAGCGCTCTCGCTTTTCAGATTTTGAGTCGTCCTCATCCGTGCCGTCCTTGCTACTCAAGCCTGATCTGTTGTCTTTCTTCTTGTCCCTAGAATCCTTAGAGCCCCTGTTTTCTTTAGAGCCTTTGGAGTCTTTGCCATCATCGTCATTGCTTGGGAGGATGGTGTATACTTCATATGAGGTGAGTTGCTTCTTACAGAAGGACTCGGATTCCGTCTTCTTGGGCCGTATGTCATGGGTTCCGGTGGAGGCGTTAAAAATACTGTCTGAACCGTCGAAAGGAACGAAACCACTTTGCTGGAATTTCCGTGGAGGCAGGGGAGCATGCTGCTGCTGTGGCTGCTGAGCTTGCTGAAGACGATTCATAGGAGAGCCACCTTCGTCCATTTTAGGTAGTGCTTCAAAACTATGCTTAGGAGGTGCCAACGGCATACGAGCACGGTTGGCATTGTCCGCCATTGTTACGGTTTCCGGTGGACAATAGGATCCAGAGGCTACACAAGGCAGGAATATAGGCCAACACTATTGGCAGTTTCGGAGGGAAAGAAAGCTTCGCTGAACGAGGGCGGAGCCTTGGAGTCTTATATCACTCGGATGTGTATATACACAAGGCTGGCTCGATAGGCGCTTAGTTCCGACCACCGACGCAAAGAGCTATGCGCATCTCGAGTAGGACCAGACATAACAAAGAGTTTAGCGGTGAGGAGGCAAGGCTGGCCTTTGGTTCGTTGGGTTATGCAACGATTACTCAAAGAGGCGTCTAGATGAGGGTGTAAGGCTCTAGGTAGCCAGGCTTAACCAATCAGTGCAATTCCTATCCTAGTAGAGGTCACATAACCAACGAGGATCCCCTCAGCCACCACCTTCAGCCACGATTCCTTCCCCTCCTCTAATAGAGTAACCATCATGCCGTTCTAGATATACAAAAGCAGGAGTGCGCCGCGCGTAGGGTACGCCTGTGGGCAAATTGCTTTAGGATGAACTGGGGAATATAGTGCTGGTATTGAGTTGCCATTGCAAGGCTAGCGAAGTATAAGATAGGTTTATTATAGATCAGCCAGTAAAATCTAGGCTGAGACCTACTACTATCTTCCGATGTGTAAACTGAGATTAACGAAGGCTTGAAAAGGTATTGTGGACACTGCTATAAGATGAGAAGTCACTAGGAGATTGATGATTCCCCCCCAAGGCTCCCATAATAGGCAACAACACTCCACACAGCCGCTCTATGACAGATATGCATAGTTAAGCGCCTGGCGTGCATATTCCAGAACCGCCCAGCGAGCGAGTACTTTACAGTCTTCTGCACCAAATCCCAGCGACCAACAATAACATCGAGTAGTCTGATGCAGCACAGAAGTTGGTAAACCCATACATAAGTCAAAACCCTTAATAATTTCTCTCTTCCAAGAATAAAAATATAAAATTTCCCAAAACTACCAAAATCCCCAAATCTCTACGCCCAAAACGTCCCGCATCCCCTATTCTAAAAACGTATCCAAACTACCTCCCCCTCCTTCTCTCCCCCTCTCTCTTCAAAAACGGTAATTTCTACCTATCTATCCCCCCTTTGCCGTGCACGCACGCTCGCTTCCATACAATCCTCCTCCATCTCCCCCTCTTCTCTCCAAAACAAGGCGTACGATAGATAGATAGATAGATAGATAGATGATAAATGGTAGATAAAATAGGATAAATAGGTATTCACAGATGATTCGTTTGTGTGTCATATATATATACGTCTTTCTCGTTAACAACGTTTAAAGGCGTTCGTTCGGCTGTGTCGATAACCGTCTCTCTGTCGTCGAGAAGACAGGATATCTCATAATAATAGCCTATAGCCATTGGTACATAGTACCCAACTGGCAGGCCGTCTGGATCGGTTATGCGCTGTTGGCATTGCAACGACGGTGCGTATCGTCTAACACACCATCTCCAACAGCCCCGTCCTTGTGCCGCTTCGTCACCGAAGCGGGTACGTCGCATCGTACTGTAGCCGTGCTCGGGGATCACAAAAACCCACTCTCAGCAAGCACCCTAACAATCTTCTCATCCTCCCTCTCCCTCGGCTCAACCTGCAAACTCCGCTCGTACATCTCATGCACATCCCCCGCCGCCTGCATATTACTCAAGATGTACTCCTGTAGTTCCGGGACGGGCTGAAGGGGGTAGGGCACGTTCTGGTACTGCTGGATGTCGCGGATGACTTCTGCGGTCTTTGCGCGCTTGGCGAAGTTGATGAGGGCGGATTTCTTGATGATGGAGGGGATGCCGTCTTCGATGAAGGTGAGGTCGGTGAGGTAGACGCCTGGGTGTGGGTGTTAGTGGGACGCTCATCAAAATAAAGACCGAAAGACGGGGTATGAAGACTCACCAAAGAAGGGAATACATGGCGGATTCGCGAGATGCAGAGTCTCGCGGTACTCGCCAAAGTTCTTGGTACTCCCCATGAGCTTTCGCATCTGCTCAAGCACCGTGATAGTACGCGCGGGGATCTGGTCCCAAGTGCGCTTAAGGCGGTGGATCGGGGCAGTGCCGAGGGCAGAGATGATAGATGTTAGAGTCGAGTAGTTATTTAGTTGGCGGCATTTCTGCAGGAGTGTTAGTACATTGACATGACGTTAAATAGAGAAAGGGGGAATACGTACATCCGCCACAGAAACAAAGTGCTTCACCACCACAACCCTCTTCTTGACATCCTGCTGCGTGAGAATCATCTCCGCGACCCAATTCGTCAACTGATTCGAGTGCAAGATGAGCAACTTCACATTCGGCGCTGGCTCCGGATCGCCCTCCCCAATCTTCTTCTGCCACGTCTTATTCAGACACTCTGTGGGTTTAACGCGCCCGTACAGCTTGGACTCGATGATCGTCAGCTGGCGCGCGAATTCCGTCACGTCGATGTCGAGGAACTTGAGCTTGCGCATGTTCTTCGGCATGATGGGCGTGGGCGTGCTTTGGTTCATGGTGAGTACTAGGCGCTTGGCAGGGGCGTCCTGGCCGCGCAGCCTCTGCTCGAGGACGACCATCAGAGGACCGGAACCCATCGTCTCGGTCGTCTTGACGGTGTCGCGGGCGAAAGTGTACACGTCAGAGATGAGCTGCATAGTCTCCTTACTCTGATCCTCCATCCAGAAGTTATCAAACCACGATTTCAAGATGTTCACCACGCGGAAGCGGATAGGCTTCTGCTTCCTATCTCTCCATGTATCAAAGTCCGCCTGTGCCAGCCCCTCAGGGGGCTGAATCTGGAACCGCTTGACGAGGTGCTCGAATAGTTCCCTCGCGGTGGTGAAGGAGCGGTACGTCAGCAGGAACGTCCCGTTGAAGCTCGAATCAAGCTTATCATGTCTCGTCAACTGCTCGACCAGCGCCAACAGCGTTCCGCCCTTAAGCGCAGGGGGCTGTATTTTAGTATCATAAAGCAGATCGGCCTCGTAATCCAATGCCAGGAAATCAGGCGTCTCGTCCACCTCTCTCGGCCTAACCAGCGCAGCAGGCGGTGCGGGCTCTTCTCCAAAGAACTTCTTAACCTTAGAGTTATCGCCCATGCGGTAGTTGCCGGATGCTGGATCGATCGGGTCAGCCACAGGCGGCTGCGGTGCGCTGGTAGGACCGCGGGGCGGGTTGGGTGTCTGGCGCGACTCGGTACGTTGGTGGACTCTGTCGTAGCCCTGGCCGTCTACGCGGCGCTGGCTTTGTGGGCGGAGGTCCTCCTGCTGGAGCGAGGATTGGACTTGTTCGCCTAGCAGCTGGAGGGAGAAGCCGATGTGCGAAGCGTTCGTCTCGAGCTGGCGCGTGCTGTTGCGTACGTAGGTGATTCTGTCCTCGAGACTCTCGCCGCGGGACTCGGCCCACTCGTCACCAAGGGGCCCAGCAACGGCCTGGCAGCCGAGGACGAGGTCCGAGATGTTATCGTAGAGGTTTTGTTTGTAAGTGCTGAAATCGAGGAGTTGCGGGTTCTGGAACCCGGTGCCGAGAGAGGAGAGGTTGATGGATTCGATGGTTGATACGAAGGGGCGGAACATCTCCAGGACCTTGCCGGCGGCGGCGCAGATGGCGTTACCGATGACCTCGTGGCGGTAGGGCGTGATGATCTTCTCTGTGACGACGAGGTGTTCTTCGAGCTTGCGGATGCTGGAGATGAGGCCGCGCTTGAGGTCGTCCATGCGCTCTAGGAGTTTGGCGTCGAGTTGGGCTGTTGGCTCCAAGGCGGCTTCGTCCTCGTCGAGGAAGTTCGACGTCATGGGGTCCCGCGACCCGAGGCCGTTGTTCTGCCAACTTCCTCCTGCGACGCTCCCAATAACAAAACCAGGCAATAGCCTTGGGATATCCTCTCCGCGTTGCTGTCTCGCTACCTCGACGTAACTGAATACGCCCTGCAGAACGCCGTCTGCTTCCTGCAGACACTTTGAGTACGATTCTGGCGTCGGCCAATCCGCCGCAGCGATGTGGGAGGAAATGACAAGCTTTGAGAATTTCGACATCATGTCTCTAAAGTGGGGATATAAGGCCTTATTCGTAGATATAATCGAGGGCTGACCGGAATGGTTATCCGTTGTGCCAGACCCGGCAGCAAGGAGTAGTCGCAGGTGATCCGAGATATCCTCTGCCCTGCGAACATACTCTGATCGTTGTCCGTTATTAATAGCGTCCTTGTACTGGTTAACAGCAAGCTTCATGTTAACAACAAGCCTGTTCCATGTCAAAGGAGCTGCTACCCCGTCATCGAAGAATGATCGAGGCACATTCGCTGCCTGTACTGGCCCGCCCGTTGGGCTCGTGAATGAGGTTGTCGACGCTCCAGCCACAGGCAGCACGCTCGTAGACGAGGTGCCAAACATATTCGAGGTATAAAACTGATCATTGCGCTGCTGCGCACTCGGTAGCGCGCCGTTAATGGACTCCATCGACATGGCTGGTGATATACCCTCCGAGCCATAGGACCTCCGCTTTCGTGGCTAGAATCGCACATGTCAGTATCTATATAGCGTAAATGTAAATGGGGGTATCTGAACATACCAAAGACCCCGTCGAAGCCATCATAATGGACTCCCCATCCAGCTCCGACGCCGAGTTCCCCTCGGACTCATACTCCTCTTCCTCCATAAACGCGCCCTGCGCCATCATCTCCTGCGGCGGCCTCGTCTTATCCGGCATCGCAATATTCATGCGATCGCGCGGTCCATTCTCCGTCGCCGACGACGGACTCTCAAGGGGCAGCTCCATGCTACTCTCCCCCGTCATCGTATTGTAGTAGAACAGCCTTCCATCCGGCGTGGCCTGGGGAATCCAAAAATCCGCTCTCGCCTTATTCCCCCCATCGCCGCCAGCCGTAGCAAAGCCCTCAATCGGCAGCTGCTGCGCAGCATGCTCGCGCTCGGCCTCGCCATCGTCCAGCGCGCCGTACTGCTCATCGTACAAATCGTCGCCATCGAGGTCGTCGTCGTCGGCATCATCGTGGTTGCGGTGGTCCTCGAGCACGTCTTCGGGATTCGACAGGACCTGGCAGTAGTTACTCGGGAACCAGCCGCGCACGCCGTTGATGACGCCGTCCCACCATCCGCTCTCGAGCTGCGTGATGACCTGGATCACGTCGCCCTCGTGGAAACTCAGGCTCGTCCGGTCGTCGGCCTCGTAGTCGTACAGCGCCCGCACGTACATGACGGCTTGCGTCTGCTGCAGCTGCAGCTGTTGTTGCTGGTGCTGGTGGTGGTAGTGTTGTTGTTGCGCGGCTGCGCCGGAGTGGGAGAGGGGGGGGGAATTGCGGTACGCAGCGCCGCCGGTTGGTGACCCCGCGAAGTTGGAGTGGTGTGGGACAGCCGAAGAGGCGTAGGGGACTGCTCTGCCGGTCGCCGATGGGCCCGCGTCGTCGGGCGAGTGCGCGTGTCGTTGGAATGGTGCTGGCTGTGGCGTCTGCGTCATGAGCATCGTGAGGATGCCGGTGTTGGGGGGGAGGAAGGGAGGGGAGAGCGAGCGAGGGAGTTGGTGTCGTTGGTTGTCGTCAATTCGGTCGTGTCGGTCGCTTGCGCGCACGGCGGGCTCGTCGCAAGGCGCTGCGGCGGGCTGCTGGCTGCGCTGCGTGGGAGTGTTGCGATGTTTCGAGTCAGGTTACGAGTATCTTTTTGTGCGTCGCGAAGGGGTCCACTGGGAAGTGGTCGCGGTGGCTCGTCGATTGAGATGGCGAGGGGATGTGCGATGGGGAGATATGACTGGCCGGGCGGAGGCTCGGGCGGGTAGAGCGTTGGAAGGGCGATTCGCGCTGATTCGATGGCGGTCGCCTTCAAGCACGACAGGTCATCGGAGGGAGCGTCGCCGACCGTCGAGAGAAGCTCAACAACGGTACCTAATTGGGGGGAGACGGGGAGAGACTGGGGAAGGGTTTATTGCTGTAGTTTGGCGGCCTCGTTTGTTGGAGACTGGTTGAGTTCGCCGTGTATGGAGGGGTTTTTTTTTGGCGTGAGGATATGGGGGAAAAGATGGAGCAAGTTGAGGGAAAGGGGAATTCGTGAATCGCTGATTGCGCCGAATTGGTGAATTGGTGGAGAGGCTGGAGGGGATGGTGGAGTTTTGCGACAAGTCCCCAGCACCGGGACGGCTCGATAACAAGGCAGGAAAGCAAAGCCGACCTGCTGGGGGAGGGGGCTTTTAGCAGTTCAGCGGTGGTCTTTCAGAAGCCAAATTCTGGTATTTTTCTATCCTTTTTCCTTTCCAATTCTCATAATAGGCAGCCGATAAATAATGAATATCTTTGAATAAATAGCAACCGAGGCAATAAAAGAGGGACAAATATCACAACGTGTAAATAAATAAATAAAATAAAGCGATATTGTGATGGTGGTGGTTATGGTGGTAGTGGTGGTGGGTGGTGTAGTGAAGGAGGGGACCGAGGGACAGGTCAGGGCGGGCGGGTGGCGGCGTGAGTGAGGGGAAGATGGACCAGTGTAAGGGTCGAGCGTTCGATAACTGCAATCGATAATTGATAATTAATGCCTTCTCAATTACCATGTGGTCTCTCCTCTTTGATTGTCGATTTTCAATGTCAATGTGAACGTCAAACGTCAAACGTCAACTTTCAGTCTCAGTCTCAAAAGGTCTCACTCAGTTTCTCTTTTTATGGGAGGTGTGCCACTATTCATTGGGAAATTCAAATAGCCCATGTTTTTTTTTTTAATTTGCCTATACACCTATAGGTCCTAATTACATATTATAGGGAAAATAGGGAAAAATACGAAAATACCGATAATCCTATTCGTCCTCCTATTTTTCTCTCCCTTTCTCCCACGCGAGGTGACATTTGATTGTCGCAAGGGGGGACGGATAAAAGGTGAAGTACGGGCGGCAGTACGGTACGGTAAGTTGGTTTTACTCGGATCACTGACGGGTCCTGTCCTTGCCGACTCCTTCGTTTGAGAATGACTTGGCCCTCAACTCGACTCAGACGTGAATGAATAATTGCAATTGAGATGGGTGAAGTGTGCAGTTTGAGGAGGTAAGTGAGCGGATGGATGGGAGGAAGGGTGAAAGGAATGCGCGATATGGACAGATGGAGATGGGAGGAAGGTGAAAGATGGGTAAGTACTGTATATATCCATACAGTGCATATAACACTCTCCCATGTCTCTCATCTCTCACACTCTCCAACACGACTCTCCCACAAATGGAACAACATGCACCACTCACCACGCCTCACATCATCTGTCTTGTCTTTTAAAAGTCGCTGTGTACCAGCCATCCAGCCATCTGGCCATGCAAAGTGAGCGAGACACACACATCAATCACATCATGGCTCATGGCAACTCGATCTCGCAATCGCAAATACATCGCCATCGTAGATGCTGCACCACGGTCTCGGTATCCCATCAAACAAAGATGTCGGACATATATGTACAGTACAGTACAGTGCAGCAACCACATGGTGCCTTACATGCCCCCTCGGATGATCCCTCCCTCCCTCCCTTCCTTCCTCCCATCCCCAGAAGCACTGTCCTCAAAAAAGAGTGGTGACTGGTGACTGGTGCCTTAATCTGGAAGGGACCTCCCAAACAAACCAAAACAAACAAATAAATCAGCATCCCGGAGTGATATGTCATGGTTATAATGGTCAATGGTCTGATAATGGAACTTGTCACGCCCCGTCAATGCGGAGAGTACCGTGCAGTAATTACCACGTCTGTGATTGGCGTGGTACCTGGGCGATGAACCCAGTCCCCAAGAAAACGTTTGGACGCTGTGAATTGAGCTGCAATGCCCAAAGCGTAGAATACAGTAGTACCGCACCGTACCGCACGCCACCCACCAACAGCCATCTTGTCAGCAAAGCCACTCTTAACACTTTGCGCAGGGAGCGAGTGAGAGAGGGAGAACAGCACACAGCACACACCAGCCCCTTTATTTACGCGTTTCCACCATCCCTTCTTTTTTTGCCCCTCTACGCCCTGACGCTCCTGTCTGACACTGCCCTCCCTCGCCTCACCTCCCTCTCCTGTCTCTACACAGTACAGTACAATAAACCACGAAGCTAGATCCCATCCTGCAGCCACTAAGGCACGGGCAATGTAGGTACGTGTACTATGGCATGATATCTATAGTACCTAGCCCGCATTTCGTCACACCGTTTGTTTCTGGCTGAGTGACGGTGTAGGGAGAGGGCAGCTGAAGGGGCGCTGTAGCGTGCAGGTACTCTAGGTCGGCGTGTTGGGTTGGGTTTACAGCGTGCAGTTTACTGTACTGTAGTAGTTTAGTGGTCTGGGCGATGAGGGACGGCCGAGAAAAAAACCACAGGGACGGAGCGGAGCGGGGATACATTGGTACTTTGTGAGGGAGAGGGGGCATGGAGGGAGGAATGAACAGCACGGAGACTGAGGGGAGGGAGGGGGAGGGGTGAGAGCTCTACCTCCATAGCTTGAGACAACTCAAGCAAAAAAAACTCTCCCAAGACCCGAAGTGCGGGCGGGAAGGAAAGAAGAGGGGGCATCGGCGGGGGCAGAAACGGGAGTGAAAAAAAAAAACGAAGAGAGGGAGAGAAAAATAAAATAGTGAAATCTGAAGCTGAGAATAATGAAATTGAATTTTAAAAATGCTGGAATAATGAATTATAAATGGGCAATATTTTATGAGGAATAATGAAATAATAACGGGGAATAACACAGGCACAGGGGGGCAAGACGAGGCGAGGCGAGGCGAGGGGACACCGATCCCCCGGCCCCGCGCTGATGCTGCTCGCTTTCGCCTTGCTTGGTGGTAGTGGTTAGTGGGTGATGGTAGTGGGCGGTGGTGGTCCGCACCGCGGTGCTGGGTTTTTAGGGCCAGTGGGGTCGGTGGGTTCTTTGGTGGTGGTAGTGGAGTTCTTTTTTCCCTCTCTCTTTTGCGCATTCCAGGCAAGTCAGCTTGTACTGTACTGGGCTGGCTGGGGTGTGCTGGCTGGCGTGCATACAGTGGTGAGAGCGCGGTGTGGAGTGACATGTGGTTTACTAGAATAGTCTGCATAGAGGGAGGTACTGTGGGAGTTAGTTAAGTTAAGTACTGTAGCTGATGTGGTAGTGCGTGCAGTGGGGGGGGCCGGAGGAGGGAAAAACACATGGGAGGAGGG